>VDFB02327237.1:0-41562 GCA_007258455.2 Sequoia sempervirens
GATAATATGACCAAGGTATAACAATTCGGTCATCCCCAGATCGCACTTGGATTCCTTGGCGTACAAGGACTCCCTCTCCAAGATGCTCAATACAGTCTCCAAATGAGCCAGGTGCTCCTGCCAAGTCCGACTGTATATCAGAATGTCATCGAAGAAAACCAACACGAACCTCCTCAGCAAAGAATGAAATACTCTGTTCATGGTAGACTGAAAGGTAGCTGGCGCTTTAGTGAGCCCAAATGGCATCACTACGAACTCGAAGTGCCCACAATGACATCGAGAGAGAAATTTTGTCTTCTCTATGTCACGCTCCGCAGGACTCTAATCTCAGTGATAACCGGCCAGTAAATCAATCTTAGGTGAAATAACCATGCCCCGCTGAGCTCATCAATCAACTCATCTATCCTCGGTATCGGGTATCTGTTTTTAATTGTCCTCTTATTCAAGACCCTGTAATCAATGCACATGCGCAACGTTCCATCCTTCTTCTTCACCAATACAACAGAAGAAGCGAACGGCGACTTGCTAGGTCTAATGTGACCCATAGCCAATAACTCCTTTATGGTCTTCTCAATCTCATCCTTCAATCTTTTCGGATGCCTGTAAGGAGTTAGCATGATGGGTTTTGCCCCCTCCTCGAGCTCAATAATATGCTCTATCCCTCTATCTGGAGGTCTACCTGGCGGAATATCACTAAACACCTTATCATGCTTGACTCTGATCTTCTGAATGTCCGGATGATACTCTGTCTTTTGCTGTCCCTCCTGTAAAGGTGCTAAATGACACTCGGCAGCCCACTCTACCATGTCATGACGCACGAGCCGCTCCATTCGGCGAAAGGAAATTGTTTTAAGGTCGCTGTCCCGTATTGCCTTAAGAATGTGAGTCTTCCCGTCGACCTCAAAACGTATCTCCATATCCTTGAGACGAAGTGTGACCTCCTCCAGTGAGTGCAACCACTTCATTCCCAATACTAAATCGATGTCTCCCATATTGACAACATAGTAATCTGCCTTGAACTCATAGTTGTTCAAGCGTAATGGAAGATCTCTAATCATGCGTTCGCATCTCAAAGTGTACCCATCTGCCACTTTGACTCTGATGCCCTCAAACTCCTCTGTGATAAGCCCTCGTTTCTCAACGAACCTAGCATCAATGAAATTATGCGTAGCTCCTGTATCCAATAGAGTAATGACCCTCTGACCTGCTAATACACCACGGAGCCGGAAAGAACCCTCCTGCTGAATGCTAGACAATCTGCCCTCCTGTATCTGAAGCTCGGGCTCTACCTCCACTCTATGCTCTGGAGTCTCTGTCTCTGACTCATCTGAATGCTCAGGCTGCTCTGAATTTTCTGATTCTGAGTCTTCATAGTATGCCCACATAACACGATTCGCCTTGCCCTTAGGTCTTAGAGGGCAATCGTGATTGGCATCATACGGTCCCTTGCAGTAAAAGCATAACTTTTTCCTGCGAAGGTCATTCAGGGCCTCACGATCCAAGGGTGGGAAGGCTGATTTACCCTTCGAATCGTTTCTATAATCTGATTTGTTTTTGTTATAATCAGATTTGTCATTGTTTTTATTAAAGCCCTTGTTGTCTCGGAACGATGAAGAACCTCTGGAGTTAAATTTATTTGCCGGGGCTGCGAACTCCATGTTACGCGCCTTCCTCATCGCCTCCTGTAGTGATGGAGGATCAAAGGCTTTTATCCAGCCTTTAAGTGGTTCTGACAAACCCTCCATAAAGAGAACTACCAACCGCCTCTCAGATATGCTCGGAACCATGACGGAAAGTGTCTGAAAGTCGCTGATGTATGTCTCGAGATTGCCACTCTGCCTCAACTGTGCCAAATCTCTGAAGTAAGTCTCCGGATCCTTCCTATCAAACCTCTCAACCAGCCTGTCTACGAACTCCTGATATGAAGTGATCCTATCATGGTGTAGCGTCACCATACCGTGATGCCACCAGTCATAAGCTACTCCCTCGAGGTGCAGTGTAGCGTAACGGATAGCGTCTCTCGACCGGCGGTGTAAGGTAAAGGAGATAGCCATCAAGCTTGCTAATCCAAGCTTGGGCTGTCATCTTCCAGCGCCATCAAACATTATCCGGATTCAACACATTGGTGCATGTTTGGGAGTCATTGTCTATTTGTGAGTTATAATCTGGCAGGCCCCTATTGTCGTTCCATATACGTATGTGATAAAACGGTCAAAAGTGATCCGTTCTCTGACTGCAGGAGGTATCAACTCCCACTCCTCGTTTGCTGCCATAAGGTTATCAGCAAACAAATCATCCCGATCCTCCTCTGGCATAGCCTCATCGGGCTCCTGTCTCGTGAACGTAGGCCTTGTAGGCCTATCAGCTGTCCGTGACACTGTCCTAGGTGCTCTCCGTGACCCAACATCACTCCTGTCATCGTCACGATGTGGTGACGGTCTCCTCGAAGTCCCTAATCTCTGCAGTGCCTGTGCTACCTGCTGTAATACATCATCAGATCGACGTTGTCCTGCACGAAGATCTCTGAGTGTGAGTAAGACCTCAGCATCATCCTGATCTCGGTTGTTATGAGGAACATCTGTCCGAGGTATATCTGTTCTCTCAGCCCTATCATTCCTGTCAGCCATGATTTCCGGCTGCCTGCTCAAACTGCGTTGCCTTTCAAGCAAGGCACGTCTGCGAGTGTAGTACCTGTATGTATCAATTTCCTCTGGTTGCATGTGATGGCCAAACCCTAGGATGGCAGAATCAAGCTCTGATACCACTGTAGAAACCCCTGGTTTCCCCCTGTTACTGCTCTGACTGATATTTCAAGTTTTTCTGACGTTTTTTAGGTTTTTGAGTTTTTTTGTGTTTTTGGAGCAATAATGAGAAGGTACGATTTTGACAATAAATGCTAATAAATTTACTAAAAATCAAAGATCTCTGGAAATGCAACAATATCGATGCCAGTATGCTTTATTCAACTTTTCTATGGATTACAATGATACCCAGATGCATACAACAAATTAAATGAAGAATTTTTAATATTTTCAAAACCTGGTTTTTGCTGCTGCTGAGGTACAGAAAGGTACGGCTGCAATTAATGAGTCCTTTTCCCTCCAATTTGAAGATGCCAGATGATGATCCTCTGATATGCGCCACTACTGGGATTGATAGGGAGCCAAATAAGAAGGCGTTTCACCCTCTATGCAAAAGACGCCTCCAGAGAAGATGTACGGCCTGTCAGATCTGTACGGCCTGTCAGAAAACAGCCACTAGAAAGTACGGCCTTCACAAACACTGGTATTCAAGTCTCTGAAATGGTACGCCCTGGTTATTAGATGATATCCGGATGCAAATAACTGATAATAACTGAAGATATAATTTCCTCTGAAGCTCTGTAGTTTCCTCTGAATAAGAAAACCTCTGTAGGCAATAAATCGAGTGATATTGCACACTCTCTGAACTGCTTTCCGCTGGAGATGGCTCGTTCTCCAAGGAATCGAACGTGAAACCCTAAGTCTCAGGCTCAGACCAAAAATTGATCAATATCAAACTCAATAATCTCATAATGGCGCACTTCCCAATGCAAAAATCCTCTAATACACTGAAAAGTGCGATTCCCTTGAAAATAGGGTTTTAATGAAATATTCACGTTTTAATATTCTAATATTTCAATAGTCCTCAACTGAATATTTTTAAATATTTTAATAATCCCTTTTTGGCCCCTTCTGATGTTGGGCGCACCCCTTGAAGGAAATCACTTAAGTTATAATATTAAATTATAACTTTATATTATAAACGTTAATTAATTAATATTTAATCAATACGATCAAATATTAATATCTCCTTATTTCTCAACTCATAATTTATCCGTCGATGCTTCATGCATTTCCGAGGATTCTCGATGCCGCCACAACAATCGCTAAAAAATAGCCGTAATCCCACACCGTCGCCAAGAACTGCTAAAAATAGCAATTCTGCAAATATCCTCCGATCGCGCCAGAACGAAAGACAACTGATCAATCCCTGCTGACTGAAGCTGAGCCAAGCTCCAAAGTGACCCCCTATCCAGTCCATCGGCCTACGAGGGTCGTATGATAGGCCAATCCTGTCGTCTGAGAGATGTCACTGAGAAGGGGACATGACACAGAGGTTGGCCTACTACAAGGGTTCTCATAGGTCAACAACTTGGTTAGGGGACCCAACCGGGGTTGTGGAGCCTTGTCAGGAGCTCTTCAAGCCTTCAGTTTGGGGTTCAGAGGATAAATCCAAGATAAATTTCGAAATATTAAGTTTTCTCTAATGGAATAATAAAGTGGTGAATAGTAACAGAGAAATAGAAGGATGAATAGTGAAAAGTTAGCCCCCTTGTGCCATGATGCCTAGAGACATAACTTGTGCCTTTTTAAAAACAACTTTAATGATTAAATGTTACACCCCGATTGTATAGTTACTACTGCATAGGAAGTACAATGTAATGTTTGAATCTTTTTGATGAATAAAACAATTGTTCTTGTGATCAAATTGAATGTATCCTGATGATTGTCTCATTATCTGATACTTCTATTGATGTAATTCTTGAATAAAAATAGCATATTAAGTTATGGAATAATGTTGTTCTAACTTTCTACGATGCTTTATGTATATTGCCTTGGTTTTGAGCAAATGACTCCCGTTGTCGTGTCATGATGTGCAGGAAATAGGTTCGTACCTCCAGGCAGAGGAGAGATATCACTTGGGGAGGAACTTGGTCGGGTAAACAGTAATGAATACCAATTGGACATACACACACAAACTATAGACTGAGTAAGCTAAGTCATTGTTGTGGTTAAGGGTAAGTCATCCGTAGGCTTGTTTAGTATCATTAGGAGTCGTATCTACTTCTGAATGCGTAAATAAGTGATGCTTGCCAGTAAAATCTTATGAGTAATATTTCTTGTTAGAGGTGGATACGTGTATATGTATATATACATATAAATACGATATGTACAAGTATCCATAAGTGCATTCATGTCGATGCAATGTATTAGAGCAGATGGATATGCCATACGTATGCGTCGATATAAGTATATTTATGAATACTTATACGTATAGTAAATATATAAGTATACGCACATGAATACGTATCCACAGTTAACCTGTTGTTATAAATATATGGTGATGGTATATTGCCTTTGAATTTATACATACACATATATATACATATACATGATTACGTATAGTATTGACTGGCTCACAGTATGCATACGTATAATATAGATGTATATACATGTATGAGTATAAAGATAAATATATTTATATATTTAATATTATATTAAAATATAAATATAATATAGTTTTTACAAATATAGATATGTATACGATATTATTTAAATTGTTAATTTAAATAATTTATACATAAATATATAACGTAAATTAAAACTATATTATATAAATATTTTAATAAAATAAAATATATAAAGGTGTGTTTAAATAAAAGATTTAAAAATCAAAATGAAATGTAAATTAACATTTTAGTAAAATATTCCATAGAGAAATGAGACTAAATCGAATTAGAGAATAAAAACGTTTATCTTAAAATAACGATTTTCTCTAATATGGCAATACTTCATTGAATCGAATTATTGGGCTTCAATTTTATACTTTAAATCATTGTCAAATGCGTCATATAAATGTGTTGAACTTTATTAAAATAGTAATGAGTTAAATTCGAAATAAAAGCCAAGCCGTGAAAATGGCGGAAGAAAGGAAAAACGCGCAGGGAAAATCGCGCGACTAGGGCCAGGCGTCTGAATTAAATTCATGCTTAGCAAGAAAAATGGGATGTGGACGCCATTGAAGCTGGGAAAAAGTCTTGTTTTAAACTCGTCACATAACCTACCTGTTGAATCGCGCTAAAACCTGGAGGTGTCACGATTTTTGCAAACTTAACATGTGCGAAATGATAATATATCACTGTTGTCAGTTAATGGAGGTCGAAACCCTCTCCACAGAGCAACACGTTTTTCTTTTGAAACATTCCAAGCTCTATTGGCAGCACTGGCGCCATAGAAAGAGGAAACAGTTAAAATTCCGACTCTATATAAACCTGCGAATGATCATTCATAACCCACGAATTACAATCAAGAAATTCATACTGTTTATTCAAGAGTGTGGAGCATTTTTCAGTTGAGAGGGAATTCGCCATTAGTGAGAAAGTCTTTAGTCTTTAGCTATTAAGAAAGCTATTCTGTTCATATTGAGAGAAGCAATCAAAAAGTCTGAGAACAGCAGCTTCGAACTGTCAAATTGCTGAATTGGGAATTTGCTACAGAGTCAGTTGAATAACATTTTGGTGGTAGGCAAAGAGAAGAAGTATACTCTTTTCTCCAAAATTCTAAAGAAAACTCTTGCCAGGCAGTAAGCTTTTACCAGGCATGTCAACCTTTTCCTTTCTATGTTTTCAGTAATTCATGTATTCAGATGTTAATCTGTGTCTTGTCCTTTGATTGAAAAGAATTGTGACTGAAAACCGGTTTACTTAGAAATGAATAAGAAATAAGTAAAGTTTGTCAGCATAAGTTAAATTGTGAAATAGAATGTTTTATGCATGTAATCTTCTATTGGTTTCTGCTTTCATTAGTGTACGGTTAACACTAGGCAATGAAAAGAAAACTGCACAATATGTATTGACTCCATATATGGAGTATATGCTTGTATATAGTTACGAGATACTAGGAATGAATCGAGAGCATTTAATGAGTTACAAGATACAACTAGATACTAGATAACTTAGTTAAGTTATTGTATCCCTAGGATGAGAGTATCATGTAAAAGGGCGTTGGTTGTAGGATCTTATTAAAATGTTCTCCGTTCCTAGTAGTTAGATTGTTGTAGAAAGTCTAGGGTACGGACTACCCCGATAGACCAACCTACGCATAGAATAAGATAGCCTCAAGTCAAGTTGAACCTGGCTAGTGAATGTGACATATGACCTATGTTCTTCATTGAACGTAAACACTTTGGCCAAAGTAGTGTAAGGAACCATTTAGTTGTAGTACTACACTGTCAGTTCACCGTGATCCCGAAATACATCCTAGTTTGAGAATTGCCGGTTGCACGAAAGCTAGCTTTGTAGGATCACAGCACTATGTCCAGTTGGTAGTCATTAAAGGTTACCCAACCAATCTCTTCTTCGAAGGGAGGGCCGTTCATTGCAAAATGATCGTGCGGGGGACCGCATTATAAGTCCGTGGTTGGCGGAAAAACGCCTGAGTGATGTTTCTCCTCCTCAACATCCGACTGATGATCCGAGACTTGACAGAACGAACTCCTGGACCTTCTTACTTCTATTGGTGCAAAAGCCTTCGGGCTATGTATGTATGTATATTATTCTTCTTACTTGTAATTTCATTTGGAATGAAATAATTAAAAGTTGCAAAAGATGTATCTTGTTTATGTTTTTGAAAAGAAAAATATTTATCATTATAGCATTGTTCTTACTTATTGTGATTGAATTCTAAAGTTTTAAATTTATCGTACAAGTGTGTTCGTTACATTAAAAAAGGGCCAAGAGGAAAGCTACACCTTGCTTGACGGAGGCCAAGTAAAGTTTAATAAAAAAATGCTAAAAAGCTTCATGATGCCAAGTAAAAACCCTAAAAGGGGCTCGACCTCTTTGGGGAATAGTAAAAGGTTATAAAACTGAGTGGAGGTTGCCATTTTGACACATTATGAGTTTATATTTTCAGAGTAGCTTGCAGGTTGGAGCTCAAGGAGGGTTTCTACATGCAGATTTGGCCTTCCAGGAATGATAACTCTTGGGAGAACAGAGTGTTGGACGTAGCCCCAGCATTCTAGAGGGTAAAAACATCATAGAAAAGGTGTCTTATCAGTTTGGCAGCAAGTTTTGAGGAAGAACATTGCAAATCAGTCCATTTTGAGGGGCAGAAATTCACATCAGTTTGAAGACCAGACCTATTTGAGGGCATTTCTACCTTCTTATAGGATTTTTACAATCAGCCGCACCTCCGTTGGGCATTTGGGCTTCAAACCCTAGGTGTCAAGTGCAGTTCTTGAAGTTTTGAAGCTTAAAATTCACCTACAGCAGTTGCAAAACTCATCTCACCACCTGGAATTGAGTATGGGAGCCATATCTAGAGCTGGAGAGTTCAAAGTTGTTATAGAATTATATTAGACCTGAGAATCTTATTTCAGCATTGTAATCATTCATTTCCAGGTCTATGGATGAATGGGTATGTTGCATTTAGCCCATATTTATGTAATTACAGTCTATTAGTAATAGAACTATTGCATATTTCAATTATCTTCTATTTCTAGCATTTGTATATATCATATTATTCGCATAAACTCAAAAAACACCAAAAAAATCAGCAAATACACAAAAACAAACAAAACAAAACCCCTCAGATTCGCTTGTCAAAGACGTTTTGAAAAGACAAACTTAGAAAAATCAGATCAAATTGGGTTGGGAACCTTTCACTACACTCTTACAGATGATTTCTATGTAGTGAACCTGGGTGATACTAATGCCATCTTGGGGATACAGTGGCTTCATTTGTTGGGGAAGTACTCTTAGAACTTCCAGACAATGGAGCTAAACTTCAGGGCAGCAGATGGTAAGAAGGTTGTGCTAAGGGATATGGCCAATGGTTCTCTAAAGATAGTGTCGAATAAGCGGATGGAGAGTCTTTTTAGGCATGGGGATGTTGCTTGGGCAGCAGAGTGTTTAATTACATCCAGGGAATCTCCAGATAGCAATTACCCTTATCATGTGGACATTTAGTCACTGTTGGGTAAACATGACAAAGTTTTTGGAGAGATACCTCCAAGGAGACCTCTTGATAGAGGTTTCAAGCACACCATCAAGCTGGAAGAGGGAGCTAAACCGGTCATAACCACTCCTTACAGGCATCCGAAGAAATTCAAGGATGAGATAGAGAATGCCATTAAGGAGTTGCTAGACATTGGCCACATCAGAAGTAGCTCCAATCCATTTGCTTCTTCAGTAGTCTTGGTTAACAAGGATGGAACAATGCGTATGTGTATAGACTACTGGGTTTTGAATAAGAAGACAATTAAGAACAAGTACCCTATAGCGAGGATCGATAAGTTACTTGATGAATTGCATGGGGCAGCTTACTTTTCGAAGATTGATCTTTGATCAGGGTACCACTAGATTAGAGTTCAAGAACAAGATATACATAAGACAGCGTTCAAGTGCCATGATTGGCACTATGAGTTCTTGGTCATGCCCCTCAGATTGACCAACACACCTGCTACCTTCTAGTTATGTATGAACCACATCTTCAATAAGCAGTTGTGTAAGTATTTAATGGTGTTCTTTGATGATCTTTTTATCTACAATAAAACTTAGGATGACCATTTGAGATAGTTAGATGAGGTGTTGGGCATCATGCGAGAGTAGTCTCTATATGCGAAGACACCTAAGTGCGAATTTGGCATGAAGGAGACTATATTTGCGCCATGTGATTAGTGCACAAGGTGTGCAGGTACATCAGGAGAAGATTCAAGTGATATTTGATTGGCCACCGCCTAAGTCCCTTACAGAGTTGTGCAATTTCTTTCGGTTGTGTAGCTACTACAAGCACTTTGTTAAGGAGTTTTCACAATTAGGTGCAGCCTTGACAGATCTCACGAAGAAAGGAGCTTTCAAATGTACAAAGGAGGCTCAGAAGGCGTTTGATATGCTTAAGGAGCTGATGAGCAGTTGTCCAATGTCGGCACTTTGTAATGTCCCCATTTTTGCCTCATATTGCTTGTGGTTGGTGGATTCCTCGACTCAGTTGGATTTGGAGTAATAAGGGAGATAAATAATTAAATTAATTATTTCTAAAGTTACTAATTAAATAAATATTATAAAGTGACCTTATATTTAATTAATTTAATAAAGTGACTTAAATAAAATATTATATCATAAAGTCACTAAAATAAAATAATATTATTTTCTAGAAGCTTCTTGAAGAAGGACTGAAAAAGTATAAAGGAAGAACAAGCCAAGCTTCTAGGCATCTAGGAATTGATATTTGCTTGATGTAATTATTTGGTGAAGGAGTCAGCTAGGGTTTCTGTCATTTTCAGCTTTTCGGAACGAAAACTCTCATTGGTTATGCAATTTTGAGGGTGTGAAATATCATCTGAATTATTGCAGTAGATTGAAGAAGTTACTTCAGACTTCTCATTGCATCAAATTTGTGGCCAAAGGCCAATTTTTGTGCAGATCAATTGAGGTTGGGTTTTAAGATTATTTTCTAGCTTGGAGGCCTCATCTACTTGTCCTTCCAAGGACGATTTTGCTGTTTATATATTCTGATATCTGTTTCAGTCAACATGGCGGCATGAAGAAGACCCACGATTTTGCTTGTAGCTTGCATATGTGGCGTCGATTTCATAAGAAACTTGGAGCACACCATTTTCAGGGACTTGGCAATGAGTTCTGAAGCATTTTGAGGAAGGTTGGAGCTGCTACAAATTTTACATCTGAAGTTTGCAATTAGAATAGGGGCGGCACTTATAAGGGGTCGATTTCATAATAATTTGGTGAATGTTCATTGTTGCAATCAGCTGCTCATCATCTCAGCTCCTACAACACAATTACTCCAGGTTCTTTCATATATTTGCATTTATAATTTCAGCATAATAGTTGCTGCTTCCTTGTAGTTGTAGGTGCATATTTTAATCAGCATTGTCATATATTGATATCTATTGTAATGCCAAGAGTCTTGGCCTTTCTATATCAGCAATGTATTAGACAACACATTTCAACAAAAGAGTTATAAGTTGAAGGTCATATATTTGTTGTAATGAGCATGTTTATATCTTTCATGATCAGCATATTAGTATGCATGCCAAGTGTTTGACAAAATGTCAATTGGTTGTAGATGCACATATTACATGTAGAAATTATTTATATGCATTTGGAAAGATAATAGAGAGTTGCATTTGCATTAGTTCTTTGCTTAGATATCTTAGAAGTCATTTGCACGCATTTCAAACATATTTGAACTCATTTCAGGCTAGCATAATCAGACTGAAGCTACAAACCAGCAAGTTAAGAGGTTGCATGAGAAGTGTTTGAAAATATTCCTTGAGGCAAACTAAGGATAGATTTGCAAGGATATTACAGTGGTTTCAAAAGTATGAGCATTGGCATTTTGGTCTATCCCTCTCCTTTAGGTGAAAAACCCTAAAGTGTTAGAAGGACATAGCAACCAAGATCTTTGTTTTGCATTTTGGTAACCCTGACAATATTCCTTGAAGGAAAATTTAGATCTGAAGTAGCAAGGGATATTACACATTTCTTGATTTTACTCAGTCTTTTGTGCTTGAGTGTGATGCTTCGGGTGAAGGCATAGGAGCAGTGTTAATGCAGAATGGGCATCCCATAGCATTTGAGAGTTAGAAGTTGAGGGGCCCTGAGAGATTCTATTCCACCTACGATAAGGAGATGTTCACCATTATGCATGCATTGGCAAAGTTTAGGCAGTATCTACTAGGTGGAAAATTTGTGGTGAGGACCAACCACAACTTGAGGTATTTCTTGGAACAAAAGGACCTAAATGAGAGGCAGCAAAAGTGGGTCAGCAAAATTCAGGCCTACAATTTCGATCTTGAATATGTTAAGGGCAAGAAAAATATAGTTGCAGAAGCCCTTTCCAAGAAACCAGCAGCATGTTTCCTTGAAAAGATTGCAGCTGATTGGAAATCTCACCTCTTCCTAGAGTACTCCAAGAACAAGTTTTCCTGTGAGTTGATGGATGGTCAGATTCAGGATGATCAGTACAGGGTGGTAGATGACATTATCTACTATAAGGACAAGATATACTTGGTGCCTAAATCTAAGCTCAAGGAGAAGATTATGAGAGCTACACATGATACTCCATTCGCAAAGCATCCAAGCTACTTCAAAACATATAGACAGATCAGAGAGAGGTTCTCTTGGAAGGGCCTCAAGGACGATGTGTTGCGTTATATGAGAGAATGTGTGAGTTGTCAGCAGAACAAGTTAGAGCATACCCATCCGGCAAGGTTACTGCAAACCATTGCCTATTCCTAAGCAAAAGTGGGAGAGCGTGTCTATGGACTTCATCACAGGTTTACCTAAGGTTCATGGCAAGGACTGCATTTATGTTGTGGTAGATCGATAGACTAAATTTTCTCACTTCTTTGCAATCTCTTCCAAGCAAAAGGCATCGTAGGTGGCAGAGCTATTCTTTAAAGAGCTTTTCAAACTCCATAGGTTGCCTAAGTACAGAGTTGACTCCGAGTACGAGTTACCACCTCCAAACAGATGGTCAAACGAAGATAATGAATAAATGGGTTGAGGGGTACTTATGTAAGGATGTCTCTGGTCAGCAGAGGGCATGGATAAAAAGGTTGCACCTAGGAGAGCACTAGACAACAACACTTACCACATGTCCATGCGCATGACACCATTTTCTGCATTATATGGTTATGATGCACCCTCTTTTGTGGATTTGGTGTCTGGGGCGCCCAAAGCCAAAGGTTGGATACACCAGAGCCAAGATATCCTAAAGGCTCTTAAGGAGAATTTACAGGTGGCTCAAAATCAGCAAAAGACTTATGCAGACAAGCACAAGGTTGAGCACAATTTTGAGGTGGGAGACTTGGTCTTCTTGAGGTTGCAGCCCTACAAGAAATCTTTGCTAAAAAAAAGTGGTGAAGAGAAATTGAAACCACGTTTCTACGGTCCTTATAGGATAACCAGGTGAGTGGGCGAAGTTGCATATGAGTTGGAGTTGCCCGAGAGCAGCAAGATTCATAATGTTTATCATGTGTCGTGCCTCAAGAAGACACTACGTGTAATGTCCCTTGCTAATTCTAATGTAAACTTTAGGTTTGTTGCCTTGGAAATTTCATTAAATGATTGTCTTGCAAAGTGTTTTCAGCAGGTGTTTCTTTTCTAATTTTGATTTTCCCTTCTTTGGGTAATGATATGTAATGTCCCCTTCCAGTTGACATCTCTCAGTTCTTGAGATTAGCCTATTATGTGACCCTCGTAGGCTGATAGAGTGGATAGAGGGTCTTGTTGAGGCATGGCTTGGCTTCAGTTATCAGAACCATTTAGTTTGGCTTTCGTTCGGGGTCGTTTGGACATCATTTGCTTGACTTACTATTTTTAGTAAGTGGAGACACTCAACAGAGCACCCCTGCTATTTTTAGCAGTATGGTCTGGTCATATGCAGATTCAGTCACTTATCATCCGGCTTCAAACGGTTTGTCAATTGGACTTATATTGAGAGAGATATTAATATTTATTTGCCAAAATAAATATTAATTAATTTGAAGCTTATATTATAATGTTATAATATAATTAAATATTATAACTTAAGTGACTTTATGGAAGGGGTCGACCATCATGAAGAAGGGGCCATTTTTAATTAATGATTATAATTAAAAAGGCGTCCAAACTATTGAAAGATTAAAAGTGAAATTCAAGTTTTATTTAAATGATGCTTTTTTGAAGGAAATCGACCCAACTTAGAAGATATAAGTTTTCTTTGAGAAAACTTCATTCATTATGTTATGAAAATCGATTTTAGCCAATTCCTTCTTCAAAGAACGAAGCCAAGGGTTTCAGTTGTCTTCTGCATTGGAGAACGAGCCATCTTCAGTGTTTGCAGTTCAGAGGCTGTGAAATACCAACTGATTTATTGCCTGCAGTTGAATAACTTCATTCAGAGGTTATTACAGATCTTACTGTGAGTTCTTTCTATTCAGTGATTGGGCCAATTGCTTTCCAGAGAAGAATCTTTCCATTTGCCATCAGTTCTCAAACATCTAGCGCACTTCCCAAGGTGGTACGGATTTTTATTGCTGCTGTTTGAAGGCCGTACCAATCAGCTTGAGGGTCGTACTTCTTATTTTAGCCTGGACACCTTGTCTTTTGGCTTTCTTTCTTCACCAGATGGGACGCCTTGCACTCTGGGTCAGTCTGCATGGATTTCGAGGCTAGAGAAATGTCATTTGATGTTGGCCATATTAATTCTTCATCATTCTGGGGCGGCTGCAATCAGCAAATCAGGTTTTTAAATAATGCAATTTGCTTTGCCTTTTTGTCTGCATGTTAGGGTTTCAGTATTGTAATCACTAAGAAAGAATAGTAAACCCATTTGCTATCGATTCAGGAATCTATATGCTTCAGTTTTTACCTTATTGTATTTATTTAAGATTTTTAGAAGTATTTCTTCCAAAAATCGCACTATATTCTTTATATGTAAAAACCTCAAAAAAATCGAAAACCTTCAAAACACAATAAAAAAGCAATCAGTTGAGCATCAGGGTTGAAGTTGAACCAGCAGGGTTCTTCACAGTGGTATCTGAGCGGTTTCCTGCCAGCCTAAGGGTTTGGGATTCATATGCAGCCACAAAAGGTTGGGCCTCATAGATATTACACTCGCAGGAGAGCTTTGTTTGACAGGGAACGGGGATTGAACAGGCAGTCGGGTACCATGGCTGACAGAACAGAGATTCCTCGAGATTCTAGGGATGATGATGCAGAGGTCAAACAGACTCTTAGAGATCTTCGGACAGGTCAGCAGTAGGTAGCTGATGTATTACAGCAATTGACCACGGCGATACAGAGGATTGGTTCGCCTAGGAGACCATCACCACGTCGTGATGAGGACAGGAGTGATGCAGGCTCACGGGGGATACCCAGGACTGTTTCACGGACAGCAGATAGGCCTACCCGCCCTACTTTTGTGAGGCAGGAGCCTGATGGGGTTATGGCAGATGAGGAGCCTGAGGAGCCTGAGGAGGTGTTCGCTGATATTCTTATTGCAGCGAACGATGAGTGGGAGTTATTGACCCCAAAGGTCAAAGAGAGAATTACTTTTGACAGGTGTACCACACAGAGGCGAGAGCATTATAGGAATAGGACGGATAGGAGGCCTAGACATCAGAATAGTGACCTGAAGCACGCCACAAACAAGCTCACTTTAGCTATGTTTAACGGCAGCGGTAAGGTTACAGCCCAGACTTGGATCAGTAAGTTAGATACCTTCCTTACATAGCATCCCATGGCGAAGGAAGATGTTATTAGATATGCTACTTTGCATCTTGAGGGGGCAACTTATGACTGGTGGCATCATGGGATGGTGACACTTGAGCATGACCGTATCACCACTTACCAGGAGTTCGTGGATAGATTGGTGGAACGGTTTGACAAGAAGGATCCTGAGACTTACTTCAGAGATTTGGCCCAGTTGAGACAGGTTGGTAGCCTAGAGGCTTACATAGGAGACTTCCAGCGGTTATCGGTGATGGTTCCTAACATATCAGAGAGGCGTCTAGTTGTACTTTTTGTGGAGGGACTGTTAGAGCCAATGAGAGGATGGATCAAAGCATTTGATCCTCTTTCACTACAGGAAGTGATGAAGAAGGCACACAGCATGGGACTTGCAGCTCCCTCTAGCAAGTTCAGTTCCAGGAATACTTCTTCCTTCAAGGACAATAAGGGATTCAATAAAAATAAGGAGAAATCTGATTTTAAGAGTGATTCAAAGGGAAAATCAGCAGCACCCTTGGATCATGAGACTCTTAATGATTTGCGCAGGAAGAACCTTTGCTTCTACTGCAAGGGTCCTTACGACGCTAACCATGATTGTCCTTTGCGGCCTAAGGGTAAGGCCAATAGAGTTATGTGGGCTTATTATGAGGATTCGAAATCTGAGAATTCCGAACAGCAGGAGAGTACTGAGGAGTCAGAATCAGAGACTTCAAAGCCTAAGGTGGGGGCAGAGTCAGAGCTTCAACTCCAGGAAGCACGATTGTCTAGCATTCAGCAGGAGGGATCTTTCAGACTTCGTGGAGTTTTGGCTGGTCAAAAGGTTATCACCCTTTTAGACAGAGGTGCCACCCATAATTTCATCGATGCTAGATTTGTTGAGAAGCGTGGGCTCATAACCGAGGAGTTTGAGGGCATTCGGGTTAAGGTGGCTGATGGTTACACTCTCAGGTGTGACCGTATGATTAAGGATCTTCCTTTGCGCCCTAATAATTATGAATTCAAGGCTGATTACTATGTGGTGAATATGGGAGATATTGATTTAGTTTTGGGCATGAAATGGCTTCATTCCCTTGAGGAAGTTACACTTCGTCTCAAAGACATGGAGATCCGATTCGAGGTGGATGGGAGGACTCATATCCTGAAGGCCATCCAAGACAGTAACGTCAGGACTATTTCTTTCCGACGGATGGAGAGACTTATGCGTCATGACATGGTTGAGTGGGCTGCCGAGTGCACTTTGACACCTACACAGGAGGGACAGCATAAGACCGAGTATCATCCTAACATTCAGCAGTTGAGAGTTAAGCATGGGAAGGTTTTCAGTGACATTCCACCAAGGAGACCTCAAGACAGGGGTATTGAGCACATCATAGAGCTTGAGGAGGGCGCCAAGCCTGTCATGATTACTCCTTACAGGCATCCAAAGGGGCTTAAGGATGAGATAGAGAAGACTATCAAGGAGCTGCTTGCTAAGGGTCACATTCGACCAAGTAAATCAGTATTTGCTTCTTCAGTTGTTCTAGTGAAGAAGAAAGATGGTACACTTTGTATGTGCATAGATTACAGAGTCCTGAATAAGAGGACTATTAAGAACAGATATCCTATACCCCGTATAGATGAGCTTATTGATGAGCTCCATGGTGCCTGTTACTTTTCGAAGATAGACTTGAGATCGGGATATCACCAGATTAGAGTTCGTGAGCAGGATGTTGAGAAGACCGCGTTTCGTTGTCATTGTGGACACTTTGAGTTTGTAGTTATGCCATTTGGGCTAACCAATGCTCCAGCGACATTCCAATCCACCATGAACAGGGTCTTCCACTCACATTTGAGGAGATATGTACTTGTCTTCTTCAATGATATCTTGGTTTACAGCAGGACATGGCAGAAGCACTTGGCTCATTTGGATACAGTACTCAGCATTTTGGAGAGGGAGTCCTTGTATGCCAAGGAATCCAAGTGTGATTTAGGGATGACTGAGTTGTTATACTTAGGCCATATTATCAGTGCAGAGGGAGTGCGCATGGATCCTAAGAAGATCCATGCTATTGTAGATTGGCCTACTCTGGTGAACCTTACACAGCTGTGAGGATTCCTTGGGTTATGTGGTTTCTATTGCAGATTTGTCAGTGGATATTCACGCCATGCAGCACCTATGACGCATTTGTTGAAAAAAGGTGCATTCATTTGAACTCCTGAGGCACAGGAGTGTTTTGTGAGGTTCAAGGAGCTTATGACTACATGTCCAGTGTTGGCACTGCCGGACTTTACGAAGCCTTTTGAGCTTCTGGTGAGGGCATTAGAGCGATGCTTATGCAGGACAAGCACCCGATTGTTTATGAGAGCAGAAAACTTAGAGGACCAAAGAGGGTTTACAGTATATATGATAAGGAAATGCTAGCAATAATGCATGCCTTGGCCAAATTAAGGCAATATTTAGTGGGCAGTAAGTTTTGCATTAAAACTGATCATAATAACTTGAGGCATTTCCTAGGACAGTGGGATTTGAATGACCGTCAGCAAAAGCGGGTGAGTAAATTACAGGCATATGACTTTGACATCACCTATATCAAAGGTACACAGAATGTTGTTGCTGACGCTCTTTCACGCCGGCCTCATCTGAGTTCTATGGTACAGATTGCAGAGGACTAAAGGCACTTGATTGTGGCAAAGTATGCCAAGGATACATGGGCATCTGGTATTGTTGAGGGATCTATTGTGGACACAAGGTACACACTTGTGAATGACTTGATCATTTACAAGAACAGGATTTTCTTGATCCCAGGGTCAGAGATGAAGAACACCATTTTGCGAGTTTTCCATGATGTACCTATAGCAGGGCATCCCAGGTACTTCAAAACATACAGACAGGTTCGGGAGAGATTTACATGGAAGAGTCTTAAAGCAGATGTTCTTCAGTATGTGCGTGAGTGCCCTGTTTGTCAGCAGAACAAGTAGGAGAACACGTATCCGGCAGGGTTGTTGCAGCCACTTCCGATTCCTGACAAGAAGTGGGAATGCCTGTCGATGGATTTTATTACAGGCTTGCCTAAAGCCCAAGGACGTGATTGCATATATGTAGTTGTGGATCGACTGACAAAGTATGCCCACTTCTTTCCGATCACCACTACTTACACAGCTACACAGCTAGCAGAGGTATTTTTCCGTGAGGTTTTCATATTGCATGGGTTGCCTCGGAGCATAGTTAGCGACAAGGATAGTCGGTTCCTGAGTCACTTCTGGCAGGAAGTGTTCAAACTTTGTGGGACCGAGCTTACACCGAGCACCAGTTACCATCCGGAGACTGATGGTCAGACAGAGATAGTGAACAAATGGGTGGAAGGCTACCTCAAGAATTACATTGCAGGGTAGCAAAAGGAATGGGTCAAGTGGATACACTTATGTGAGTATTGCTACAATACCACCTATCACATGACCATTCAGATGTCCCCCTTCATGGCACTGTATGGGTATGAGACGCCTAGTTTTCTTGATTTGCTACTGAGTGACAGTAGAGTGCCTAGTGATTTGCTACTGAGTGACAGTAGAGTGCCTAGTGCTGGAGACTTATTGCAGAAGAGCTAGGACATTATGAGGGCTCTTAAGGATAATATTGCTAAGGCACAGAATCAGCAGAAGCAGTATGCAGATCAGAAGAGGACGAAGAGATCTTTTGAGGTGGGAGACATGGTATATCTTATGCTGCAGCCCTACCAACAGTCTACTCTCAGGAAGAGTGGATCCGAAAAGCTCAAGCCACAATATTATGGTCCTTTCAAGATTGCTCGGCGTGTGGGTGAGGTGGCTTATGAGCTAGAGCTTCCAGCGGATAGTAAGGTCCACAATGTTTTTCATGTGTCACGTCTCAAGAAGGTGTTAGGACATCATGTGGTACCTTCAGCAGTTTTGCCTCCCTTCGACGATGAGGGAAAGTTGATTTTAGTACCTGAGTCTATCCTAGAATACAGGGAAAGCCAGCTACGTAGGACTATTAGGGAATATCTGGTGAAATGGAGAGATTTACCAGTGGAGGATGCTACGTGGGACAGTGAGGAGATTTTGCAGCATCCTGAGCTGAGATTGCTTGAGGACAAGCAATTTCAGGAGGGGCGGACTGTAATGTCCCCTTCCAATTGACATCTCTCAGTTCTTGAGATTAGCCTATTATGTGACCCTCGTAGGCTGATAGGGTGGATAGAGGGTCTTGTTGAGGCATGGCTTGGCTTCAGTTATCAGAATCATTCAGTTCGGCTTTCGTTCGGGGTCGTTTGGACATCATTTGCTTGACTTACTATTTTTAGTAAGTGGAGACACTCAGCAGAGCACCCCTGCTATTTTTAGCAGTATGGTCTGGTCATATGCAGATTCAGTCACTTATCATCTGGCTTCAAACGGTTTGTCAATTGGACTTATATTGAGAGAGATTAATATTTATTTGCCAAAATAAATATTAATTAATTTGAAGCTTATATTATAATGTTATAATATAATTAAATATTATAACTTAAGTGACTTTATGGAAGGGGTCGACCATCATGAAGAAGGGGCCATTTTTAATTAATGATTATAATTAAAAAGGCGTCCAAACTATTGAAAGATTAAAAGTGAAATTCAAGTTTTATTTAAATGATGCTTTTTTTAAGGAAATCGACCCACCTGAGAAGATATAAGTTTTCATTCATTATGTTATGAAAATCGATTTTAGCCAATTCCTTCTTTAGAGAACGAAGCCAAGGGTTTCAGTTGTCTTCTGCATTGGAGAACGAGTCATCTTCAGTGTTTGCAATTCAGACGCTGTGAAATACCAGTTGATTTATTGCCTGCAGTTGAATAACTTCATTCAGAGGTTATTACAGATCTTACTGTGAGTTCTTTCTATTCAGTGATTGGGCCGATTGCTTTCCAGAGAAGAATCTTTCCATTTGACATCAGTTCTTAGACATCTGGCGCACTTCCCAAGGTGGTACGGATTTTTATTGCTGCTGTTTGAAGGCCGTACCAATCAGCTTGAGGGTCGTACTTCTTATTTTAGCCTGGACGCCTTGTCTTTTGGCTTTCTTTCTTCACCAAATGGGACGCCTTGCACTCTGGGTCAGTCTGCATGGATTTCGAGGCTAGAGAAATGTCATTTGATGCTGACCATATTAATTCTTCATCATTCTGGGGCGGCTGCAATCAGCAAATCAGGTTTTTAAATAATGCAATTTGCTTTGCCTTTTTGTCTGCATGTTACGGTTTCAGTATTGTAATCACTGAGAAAGAATAATAAACCCATTTGTTATTGATTCAAGAATCTATATGCTTCAGTTTTTACCTTATTGTATTTATTTAAGATTTTTAGAAGTATTTCTTTCAAAAATCGCACTATATTCTTTATATGTAAAAACCTCAAAAAAATCGAAAACCTTCAAAACACAAAAAAGAAGCAATCAATTGAGTATCAGGGTTGAAGTTGAACCAGCATGGTTCTTCACATGATATAATGCATCAAGACTTAATCTAGCTATGCCAAGCATCTACCCATGCAATTAGAATGCTATTCAAGTGTAATTCTGACTTCCAAAATATAATGACTATAAATACATGCAATGTGCAGCTACACCAAATAGGTAAAATGACAAACACTTTAATTGCAATTCCCAAACTCCAATAATATTTGATAAGAATCTGAGTACAATGCTTTTGCCAATGATCATGAATGATTGTACAATATTATAATATCAATGCAAGAAGTGTAATCTCGAATGTAAGGCTCAATGCAGACTACAACGATAGACCTATAAAGACAACGATGCAAAGCTTATAATTGCTATCCATGAACAACGAATACAATGCAAGGTTTATGCAAGATAACTATACACAATTCAAGTAATTTATGCCATGCAATAATGAACCTAGTATGGCAATGGTTGAGACCATAAACAGGCAACTTCCTCAGCTCCCTTGAATCCGAGACTTCCGTCAAAGAAGTCTTGCCCAGTGTTGACAACACAATCGACCTCTTGAACTAACTTGCTATCTCCAATGGATGTCGATTCTAGAATGATTGTCGGCTATTCAGTGATGCGGCAATCACAAACAAATTCAATCTTTGACTTTATCGAACCAATCCTGGAAACACGTCTTTGTCTTTATTCTAACCTCAAGAGGTAATTCCTTGTTTAAATCTTATTGGCCACGATTTTAATATTTCTTTCCAATATTAGAATTTACACCTGCCAAATAAGACACAGCCCAAAGACCACAAGGTGGTATCAAATTCCAACGGGCCCGTTAGCTGTTTCTAAAGAATTTAGACAGCAGGAGTATGTTTCTTATAAAGCCAAATAATTCCTACAAACTCTTCTTAATTTTTGTTTGTCCTTATTAGACTACTCTGTATTGTTTCCATAGCATCCAACAGCTCCCGACAAGCCCACTGAAATATGCTAACCAATTTTTCGATGAATTAACACACATAACACGCACTGAATCAACTCAGTTAGCGTTAGCTCAAAATAGAAAACCAAACTTGAAAAGAACTCACACCAAGAATGCACACTCAATCCCAATGAGGAATAGGTGTTGTCATATGGTGGAGGAGCTAAATGAAAAATACTTGAAAGAAACTACTCAACGTCAAGAATGTGCACTCAAGATCCCACTGAGGGTGAGGTGCTAACATATGACGGAATGTTGAATTGAAACTAGAAATGAATAGGCGGATAACCAGCCATGAAGAGCATTTCCACACTACCACCAAACAGTGGGGGGAAAAGATTACAATTAAAACAATTCGTCCGCTGCGGCGGGCATCCACAGAGTTGTGGGGATTCACCACTTGAGAGTGGGTACAAGAGTAATACAAATCCAATTATCCACACTGGCGGTAAACCATCCAGGGGTACTAATGTGAAATTAAATAAAGAATTGCAGCAATAAAGGACTGGAACAGTACTACTGTTTACAGTCTTACAATATGGAAAAAGAGCTGCAAATTACATGAAAATTAAAATAGATTCAATGTACCATGATACTGGATGATTCCATGTTAGACATCAACAATAAATGATGAAGAAAGGACTGAAGATTCAAACTTAAACAAGTCTGATGTAAAATAACAATTCTGGAAATTCTGATCAGCAACTGTGAAATTCAAAGAAATATTCACAACTCACTCAAAATACCTCCGTTTTGTGTGAAACGAAAACCAATGAGCTGCTGGAAGATAGGCGCCCAACATTAGATGAAGAAACAGCAACAAAAACTCGTAATTTAATTCTTACACGAATCCCAATGCAATGGACGGCCCACAAGCAAATTAAATTCACACAAAAGTTGTATGCAAAAACCACTTTCAGCCGGATCAGCAACTTCAAAACTGGAAATATCATTAAAAAAAAACTTCAACTGTTGAGCTCAATCTGCTGGTCTGGATGAGAAGCAATGAAAACCAACTAGGTGTTGTATTTCAAACACGAAATTGGATTGAAACTAGGAGGTAAGCATCCCTCGGTAAAAACCAAGTTGTCATTTCGACAGATAATATTAGCATAAATTCATAGATAATCAGCTCAAACAGCAGCAATATATAAGCTTTTGTTGGCAAATGAAGCAACAAGAACTCTTCAAATTCCAAGAAGTTGAATCACTTCAACTTCAAAAAGGACGCCACCTTTTTGCCTTTTACTTTTTGAAATAATAAAATATCATTCAACTTCCCCTTTAGGCATCCATTTCATATTACAACAATAAAGCATGATAATAATTAAATGCTCACTTGACTATGTCCCCTTCTTTAAAACAACCTTTGAAGTCACATCAAGTGTGGGGTACAACTTCAAGAGATGAAAATTGACTAAGTCCTCCAAACTCACCAAGGAGAAAACCAAACCCAAAGCCAAAGAGATGGATAACAAGATGACTTGAGTTGAACTGCTGATGATGCCACTGCCAAAATTAGACTTATTAAAAATAGCCACTGCCAAAAATAGTAAGTTTACCTCAAAACCAACAGAAAGCAGAACTGAGCTGGAAGCAAGACTTAATGAAAGCTGACAACTTAACCACTGCCAAAATTAGTATTTACTAAAAATAGTAAATACCTAGAAATGCCACAAACCTCCAAGCAAGGAAACCCTAATTTCACTTTTGATTATTGATTTCCGTAAATAGGCTATCAGTCAAAGAAGAGCGTATGGCCAAAATGGGGACATTACACCCACTTTGTCTTTATCTTAGAATTTAATTTTATCAAGCCTTTGCAAGCAATATGTCGCTCTTCCTCAAATGTTTGATTTCCTTGTCTTATTGACAAACCTCCAAACCTGCAATTTATCTTATTCTGAGGTGGAACCACTATGTCCGATAGTGGCAGATTTACTCAAAACAAACCCCACGATTTTTCCCGATAATAATCTTGACTTCATCTTTTTCTCTAGTTCCTTTCTCTAAATTCGTCTTTATTCAGTCTGTCTTTTCTGTATTTCGTTGTTTTGTGCAGCTCAGAAAATATTTGAATTGTCCATATTTTCCTCAATTCAATACAGCCACAGAGAGGTATCGATTTCTCCAAGACATAAATCAAATTTCTAATAGAATGACCACTGATAAAATCTTTAACAATTACCTCATAATGATGCTTACGAATATGTTGTCAATGCAATCTAAGAATGACTGAAAAATAAATTCCAACCTGTAGAAATCGAATTTCCTTGTGCTTTTCCAAATTTAGTCAATGACAAAAAAATTTGGAGTAATCAATCAAATCAGAAATAATCTCCCTTCACAATGCAACAATACATCAGTTGTTGCCAAACCCTCAGAATTATTTGCAACAATACCTCAGCTGCTGCAAATTGATAATCTCTCCAATACGATACAATAATAAATCAGCTATTGTACCCAAAATCAAACTACAATAATACCTCAGCTATTGCACAATAAACCCTTTCAATAATACAACAGCTATTGCAATTGATAATCTCTTCAATGAAGCACAAAGTAGAAACCCTAGATGTATTCCTCAACCACTCCAGCTAGAGTTGATCTTTCACAACCAAACCTGGTACTCTAGAGTCTTCAAACCCTTGAGCAAGCAAAGCATTCAGCTTCTTTACCAAACTAGTAATGAGAAATGTAATTCAAGTCAAGCATGCCCAAATGCTAAGCCAACAACTCCTTATAAAGATTTCTCAATGACTTTCCAAGAAGCTTCTAAAAATATTATTATTTTATTCCTTTAAGTGAGTTTATAATATATTATTATATTTATTCACTTTATTAAATTAATTAAATATAAATTCATCCTTTTGATATTAATTTATTGGAATAACTTTATAAATAATTAATTTAATACCTCCAATTCACGGACATGACAATCCTCCCTTCCCAAAGATTGTTTTCCCTCAAGCAATCCGCAACTGCCAATCCAACACCACCACAGCACTTGGATCCAAAATGAAAAAATAATTGCATTTGTCCACCAACCACCCGAATCCCAAATGATCCTGCAACATGTGCTAATCCATAACCTCTATAGGCAACTGGAATCCAAGATGTTGCCACTCTCTATCAACCAATGAAACCAACCAGCCAGCAATGGAATGCCTGGATCCCCACTTTGTAAATCAACTCCATCACGCCAACTCCAAGTACTGTGTTGGTACACCTCAAATATCATACCTGAATCCCAAGGATAAACTGGAAATCCATCCTCCCCAACATCAACTGACTTCCGTTGTGCCACTTTGATAACCTCTAGAATCCAATCTAACCAAAACTCAAAACCCTGCTTTTGCAAACAACCTACTAGAAAGGGCAAAGTAAGAAACTTGGACTCATCACCTGAAGTTGAAAATGTATCGCTCCAGAGTGGACTTGAACCCCTCTTATTCAATCCACCTCTTTGTGCGATCAATGACATAGTTAGATCCTGTGTATATGGGTTGAGCACAAACTGTTGAGCACACCTCAAGATGCAATCGAGGTGGAACTCCCCTAACTGTGCCAATGGAAAACCCGAATAGTCAAGTGTACTCCATCTTACACTGTCATCATCAAAAGGAGACTCACAACTCAAAACAAAACGAGTTGGTCTTGTAGCAACATCGTCAAGACCTCTCTCAAAAAGCAACTGCAAGTGTCCTAACTCACTTTCAAGAGTGACAAGATTACCATCATGAATGCCATCTACTACCTAGAAAGAGGTTGGAACAATATCCAAGTCCAACAAGCAAGACCTAGACAAAACCATCTTCTTCTGATACAACTATCCAAGGTCAATCTCCAAAGTACCGAAGTAGAGCCTAGTGCTCAAATCTCCAATGCCGCCTGAATCTGCAGCCATGACTAATGTGTTTGTATCATACCAATCCACCCTAAGTGGTCTCCTGCAGATGTGAAGGATGCCAAACATAGGTGCATAGAAGCACATGCCAAACTCCGTCAAGTTGCTAGTATAAATCAGAACAGCACCACGCAACCTGTGTATCATATCCATGATGGACCAAAAAGTATCTGTGCTGCCCAAAGATGAGAAGAACTCGTCATCACTCCATCCTCTAACTCCAAATTGACCATCCCAATCACTCCTCTCCATACCAACAGCTGCTGCCCTCAAAGTGTCACCTGGCAAAACTCAAACCAGCAAAGGAGGACAGCCATCAATCAATAAAGTAGGAGGTAAAACCCAAGAGGGTGGCATTGGAATACTGTTGCCAACATGTCTATCTCCAACCCATAGAATGAAACCAATCGACAACTCAATCTTATACCTCTCAAGAGTGATGCACCCATCTCCAGCTAACGCCTCCTGCCTATCCAACACACAAGGCACTGCACCTATATCCTAAATGTGAATGCTAGGAGAACTCAGGCTACTATCCTCGACATGTGCCCTGGCTGCCTAGGTGACAGAGTCTCTGCCATACATAATGAATCTCTGACCAAACTCAACTCTAAGCAAAGATCATCAACATCACTCTCAGAATCCTAAAGAGCTAGTTGAGTACTCCTCAAGGAATCACTGGTAACCATAAGCTCATGAGTAAGCTTTTCTACTTCATCTTCTTTCCTTCTCAAAGCACCGGAATAGACCTCAGCGAGGTTGAGAAGGTGATCACAGTCTGAAAGAAGGTGCAAATAGTTTGTCTTCATTGTTCCCATACCTTCTTTAAATTCCTGCAAGCTGTCATTAGAAGACTTTGCTTCAACTCCCTTTTGTCTTCTGTCCAACTGAACCATCCAACTGAACCATCCAAAGGTGATTCTCAATCAGTTTGTGCATTTTATCGCGATGAGATAATGCTGCCACAATCCCCTCCTCATTCACCTTCAACTGATTCTTTGAAGTGTGCGAACTATGGGGTGTTTGATTAACTTCTTCTTCACATGAATAAGCATCTAATTGTGCCTGAAATTCTTTTTTCGCAAAGTCCTGTATGCACATATTTTGATTTGGAATTAGGACAGCACTAATTCCATCTGTAGAAATATCCTCAATGCCCCAATTAAGTATCACTACACAAGAGGGCTCTGTTTGTTCTTTGAGTTCATCATCCCACACAATCAAATCACTGGATGATGGCATGCCAACCTCCTGAAGAGAAGCTGGAACCTGTAAACCAAATGAGATCAACTCTCCTACAGTCAGTTGTTCCTTGAACTTTTCAATCTTTTGTTCAACCAATCTTCTTGAGAGATCATATGCTGCAGTCGAAACATGTTGCTCTCTCCTCCAAATGTCCAACAAAGCAGATTGCAACTGCTTGCAAACATCATAACCTTTATCTAGGATCTCGGACAGGATGTTGAACATATCTATCTTTACTTGATTTGAATGACGTTTCTTGATTCCCGAAATGAAGCAATCAAATAGTTGGAGAATAAGACCATCATAATCAAACATGATAACATATGAATGCACCTGTGCCTTCAATTCTAGAATTTTGATCCTCTTATTGAAAGTAGGGCTTTTGATGTCTCTTAGCCCATTAAAAAGCTTTCAATAATCAGTTGCATGACCTCTCTCATTTTTTCATCATCATAAGGAACTTCAGGAACTACTATCCTCATAAGTTCACTTATACAAGAAACACTACAAGTCTTATCTCCTCATCCTAATGTCTCATCAACTTTGGCTTGACCAATGAATGCGCCAATGGAGACATAGTTGCAGCCCTTGTTTGAGAAGGTGATTAACCAACCTTGCAGAGACAATCCTCTACTTCCTCCAAGATGCTTAGGAGGGTTGCTTTAGCCTGAGGTAAGAATTTGAACTTCTTACCCAAAAACTTCAATCTTTCTTGAAGAACTTCCATGCCATCCAGCTCAAAACCTTTTTCCATTGAAACCTGATTTGTGCTCCCCTTAGGCTGAAAAACTGCTTAAAACTCATCATAGAGACTTCTAGATGTGTCACCATGTTTCTCCTTCCCCTTGCTCAATTCTTCAGCTATTTTATCCATCCTTTTCAAACTTTGTTTTTGCTTCTCCATTAACGAATTCAACTGCTCTCTAAGAATAGCCATGATGTTTAACTGAAACTTCTGATCTATAGCAGAAACAATTCCAATCTACCCAACAGGATGGCAGAATACTTAGCGCTGATACCACTGTAATGTCCCTTGCTAATTCTGATGTCAATTTTCAGTTTGCTGCCTTGGACATTTCGTCAAACAGTCGTCTTGTAAAGTGTTTTCAGCTGGTGTTTGTTTTCTAATGTTGATTTTCCCTTTCTTGGGTGATGATATAATGCATCAAGACTTAATCTAGCTATGCCAAGCATCTACCCATGCAATTAGAATGCTATGCAAGTGTAATTCTGACTTCCGAACTATAATATGACAATAAATACATGTAATGTGCAGCTACAACAAATAGGTAAAATGACAAACACTTTAATTACAATTCCCAAACTCCAATAATATTTGATAAGCAACTGAGTACAATGCTTTTTCCAATCATCATGAATTATTGTACAGTATTATAATATCAATGCAATAAGTGCAATCCTAAATGTAAGGCTAAATGCAGACTACAATGATAGAGCTATAAAGACAGCAATGCAAAGCTTATAATTGTTGTCCATGAACAACGAATATAATGCAAGGTTTATGCAAGATAACTATATGCACTTCAAGTAATTTATGCCATGCAATAATGAACCTGGTATGGTAGTGGTGAAGACCATAAACAGGCAACTTGCTTAGCTCCCTTGAATCCATGACTTCCTTCAAAGACGTCTTGCCCAGTGTTGACAAGACAATCGACCTCTTGAACTAACTTGCTATCTCCAATAGATGTCGATTCTAGAATGACTGTCGGCTCTTCAATGATGCGGCAATCACAAACAAATTCAATCTTTGACTTTATAGAACCAATCCTGGAAACACGTCCTTGTCTTTATTCTAACTTCATCAGGTAATTCCTTGTTTCAATTTTATTGGCCACAATTTTAATATTTCTTTCCAGTATCAGAATTTACACTTGCCAAATAAGACGCAAGCCAAAGACCACAAGGTGGTATTGACCTCCAAGGGGCCCTTTAGCTGTTTCTAAAGAATTTAGACAGCAGGAGTATATTTCTTATAAACTGTACGCCTGTAGAGATGTCTGCACACCCAAAAGCCAAATGCTTTGATTTTCATTTTTATTTCCTTTTTCTTTTTTGATATTCTTTTATTTTCACATATTTCCACATTTTGGCTTGTAAGCAATGAAGCTCCCATGGGTTTGAGCGTTATAGTGGCGCTGAAGCAAGACTTTTGATTACCCATGACTTCACCTAGGAGACCATAATGACTCAAAGAATTTGTTGTGTGTAAGATATAATAATTATAAAACGCAAGTTCAAGATACAATAGATGATTCCCTTTCTAGTCAAGTACTAACCTTAACCTTAACGTACTTTAGAAACAATTAATTTAGGATTCCCAGATGATCCACAAGTTTTTATCCAAGAAATGGACTGAACATACCTTGGCAAGGTCAATCTAGAGTGTGCGTGTAAGCAACATCACCTTTCTCACAAATGGGAAATCCCCTTTATTCAAAACCTAATCTAAGGGAAAGCAAACGAAAGCAAATAAAGCAAACTAATCTAAGAAAGCAGGAAAATCTAAGCTAAAGCAAACGAAAGCGAAGAAAACTAAACTAAAGCAAACCCAACAAAACCAAGCCCAACTGGAAAAGAAAACTAATCTAACTATGTACAAAGGCCAAACCCACTAGGAGTCTAAGACTGGAAATAATGTCTGAGAAATTGCCCATTGACTGGCAATGGGACATCCTCTCTGATTAATGTCTTCAGTCTGAATGCATTGTCTCCTAGAAATTCCGAAATTTGATAGTTACCCATCCATAAGTTGTCAAATTTGTCATGGTCTCCTTTTCGTTCGTGTGCTTTGTCCCAACAAAGGACTAAGTCAAAAATTCTGAACTCTTTTATTCTAGCTCTTCGATCGAACCATCTCTTTACAATCCCTTGGTGCTTTGCAAAATTTTCCAGTGCCTGATCTCTCTTTTCTTCCAAAAGTAGCAATTGTAACAATCTAGTTTTGATTTTGTCTTCTTGATCCAAACATTCTTGCATGAATTGTAGCGTGGGAATTCTCAGTAGTATGGGAAATATGGGATCCTGTCCGTATACCAGGTGATATGGTGATGTACCTAAGGAACTCTTTACTCTTACTCTATCCGCCCAGAGAGCGAATCTCAACTGTGTGTGCCAGTCCCTCGGGTTCTTGTCTAGCAGCTTCTTAATAATGTTCAACATATTTTTATTTGTGGATTATGCCAATCCGTTTCCTTGGGGATAGTAATTCGATGAAAACTTTAAAGTGACCCCATATTCAAAAGCCCAGTTAGAAAATTTCAAAGAAGAAAATGCAAAACCATTATCACAAACTAAAGCATAAGGACAACCAAATCTAGTGATAATGTTTTCTTCTAAAAACTTAATTATAGTATCCGTTGTGCATAACTTTAAAGCTTGGGCTTCTGACCACCTATTGCAGTAATCACTTGCGGTTAGAATATACATATGTTGCGTAGAGGAAGGTTGATTGATCATACCAATAAAATCGAGTCCCCATTTCGCAAAAGGTCATACTTCGATCACAAGTTGGAGTGGCATAGTTGGGTTCTCTCGTGCAGTGGCTATCTAGCATGTGTGGCAGGTCTTTATATGATCATACGCATCTTTAAACACTGTCGGCCAATAATAGCCCGGCATCAGAACTTGGTGTGTTGTCGCTAGCACTCCTCCAGGGCCGATTCCAAATCTAGAATGAAAATGTTCCATTATTTGTCTTGCTTCTTCTTTTCCCAGGCATCTTAGAAGAACTCCTTTGGGATCCATTGACAATTTGGATTACTTCGTCTAGTGATGGCAGTGGGTAATTGTCCTTTTCTGAAGCCTTGTTGAGATTTCGAAAATCTACACACAGTTGCATCTCTCCATTCTTTTTGCGAACAGGTACCAAGTTGGCGACCCACATTGAGTGGCGTACTAGAAAGATGATTCCTACTGACAGTAGCTTCCTTACTTCCTGAAAAAAGAGGGGCTCCAATAATGGATTCACTAGCCTTTGGCGCTGCCTGAATGGTCTAGTGCCTGCCTTGAGGGGGATTGTATGTGTGATGATTGCGGTGACATATGTCTTCAAATCCTCGTAGCTCCAGGCAATAATGTCTCCAAACTCTCTTAAGCTTTCAATTATTCTTTCCTTTTCTTCAGGCATGCACACTTTGCCAATAAGTACATTTTTTACTTCATTTGTTGTTCCTAGGTTTACTGCTTCATGTTGGCCTCCTTCAATTCTCTGGTATTTTATCGCAATGACTTGATCTTGGTCAAAAATTCTTTCAAGTTGTATCATTCCATTGGGAATGCTATTGGTCTTTAAATTCATTATACCTTCTGCATCAAATTCAGCTTCTCCCCTGTCTTCTTCTTCATTAATGATCTGGGTGAGGAAAACATCTGAATTTGTTAAGAAATCTAAAATGTGTTTGTCATCATCAAACACTTGGAAATTGGTGATATTGTCTAGGACTGATGGTGTTGAAGTGATTTCAACTGTGAATTTCTTCAAAACATCCATCTCAAGTGGTTCTAATGAACTTGCGGATTCTGCTAATGAATTTGCAACTTTGTTCTGAGAGCGGTATATAGACTTAATATTGAAAGCGTAAAAACTTTCAATGAGATCTCAGACACAATTTTTGTATCCTCTTAGTCTCTTGTCATGGCAAGCGTACTTCCTTACTTGCCTTACCACAACTTCTAAATCACCATAAATGTGCAAGATTTTGACCCTTTTCCAAATTGCATGCAGCAATCCGTGGACTAATGATTCATATTATGTGACGTTGTTGGTGCAAGGAAACTGTAATCTCAGGGCAGATAGGTAGGTCTCGCCTGATGGACTAATCAATTCGTAGCCAGCTCCATTGCCCTTCTTGGATTTAGAACCATCGAACCTCAAGGTCCAAATTTGCTCTTGATCTTGCAACTGCTTGGGACTGGATATTTCTTTTTCCTGAATCTCTGCAACTAGATTTTCTTGAACTTCGTTTACTTCCTGGATCATTTCTTCCTCTAACGAGAGCTCTCTGTCAAAGTCATTGTCTTCATCTTGCATTGTCAACTTAAAACATTCATCTTCTGAAATCTGGGAAATCCTTACGCACACTTGGTCTAAAGCCACCTTGCACGTCGTGCAAGAGAACTCAGAATGAAAAGCATTATGAATCTGGCACCAGTTAGGCAATAACAAATCTTGCACAAAAGCATGGCTTCCCAATTCTCTTTCTTGTCTCACACTTTTGAGCACAAATCTTCTGAAATTCTCAAACATGCTTTCACCTTCATCTGGTGATAGCTCTTCATCACTTTCCATAGGAACTTTTGTTGAATCTGAACTTTTCAGTGAATCTTCCTAATTATCTAAGCAGTGTAGCATCAAAATTTTGGGTGCCTTTGGTCTATACTGGCCTAATTTTGTTTCACAAAACAAAATTTCATTATTTTCCCCATACACAGTAATCATCAGCTTAAGTCTTGGTGTGCTCTCAATTCTGATTTGATTGGGAATACCCCTCCACGGTAACCACATGTGTGAGAAATCAATCGAAAAGTAACCATTCAATTTGCGGGTCCAGTCTCACCCTAAAACCATTTCGTATCCATCTGGGATATCGACTACAAAAATGTCAATGAAATGTTAAATCTTGGGATCGGATGATAACTGTATATGAATATTATTCAACTCTCTTATGACTGGAACTTCTGTTTTATCCAACTATGTCACTTTCTTATTTGTCTTTGTGGGTGTCAAACCCAATCTACAACATACAGCTAATGGCATTACATTATTAGACGCTCTTGAGTCAATCAGACAATTGTGCAGGAGTTTGTTGAAAATCCGGAGTGAAACGAGGAAAGGAGCTGGCTTTTCCCTTGATAAAATATCACAGGGCTTCCTTTGTGTACTCCAGCTTCTGCCTCTTTTGCTTTCATCTTGTTATTCTTCTCAATTTGCGAAGCTTCCGCTCCTTTTGTGGAACTCTCTATCTTACTGTCCTTTGAACTTTGGTGTGCTTGCGAAGTTTTGGTTATCTGTTGACTTGGCATTTCCATGCCTTCTTTTACTTCATACATGCCTCGAGTTACTTTGGAAACCCGAGATCCCTAAGCAATATTTACTGTCTGAGGTGATTCTTGGAACTGTTCATCTTGAACAAAATTTAGTTGATTGAGGCGCGTCTCTCGGAAGAGGCAGATTATTGCTTGCATTTGGATGCAGTGGTGTTTGGAAGTTGTGTGTAGGAACAGACGAGGTCAAAGGATTTTGATTCTTCCTATAATAAACCTTTGGTAGATTGTTCCCTATCTGCTGAAATGCTTGAGCCTTGAACTTCTTTAATGCCTTTGACCAACACGTTGTTGTTCAATGGTGGGAAATAATAATTGGTCATGTCTTCAACAGGTCCATCAGCAACTATGTATGAGTATATGGAAGGTGGCGCCTACACTAGCCCATTACCTGATGCTGGTGGAAATCTTCCAAACTAATAATGTGCTTGATACTGTTCAAATTGCGGTGGAAGAAGCGTGAAGTCTTCCAAAACTAAAGCTTGATCATATTTTACCATGGGAACTATAGCAGTGGATGGATCATCTGGAGACTCTTTCTGTATTTCTCTCTGGAAAATATCAGCTGCTAGTTGAAATTCTCTGCACTGAGTCTCAAAATGTTGATTAGTGTTGTGCAATCAACACCAACCCGACAAAGCTGACTCAGTGAGAAGTATACTCTCTGTCGGTCGATTCTCTCGAGTTGTCGGATTATCGAGGGGTGATGGCACATTTCCATTGTTCGGTCCAGTATTCCATACTCTTTTCGGATATCCTTGATTATTGTTACGGTAGCCTTGAGCATTGCTTGATTGACCTTGGTAATTTTGATAATTACCTTGGTATCCTTGAAAACTTCTTTGCGCGTTTTGGAGTTGATTGTTTTGGTTTCTCATGTGAGTCACTTCAGTAGATAATTTCTTCACTTGTTCAATCAACTCTCTCATCTCTCCTTTTTCTTCTTGAGTCCTGGTGGACGTTGTATACTTTGCAGATATACTGGTTGGGAAGGCTGTGCTTGAGAAATTGGACCTCTTGGGTGAATTACCAGTTGATTATTTGGTGGTGGAATGGGATTCATAATTGGCGTGTGATGTGCTAATTGTTGGTTGATCCCTACTATGTGGTTCGGCATAGCGGTGTATCCCAAATGATTAAGTGGTCTAGCAACATTCATGCCCAAATCGGAATTAACCTTGATTGCCTCGGCATATGCCCCTTTGAGATCAGTTGGGACTGGGTTACCTCTTCTTACAAACATGGAAGTAAGACTGTCAAGGGCAGCATAGTCTATGGGAAATGTTGTTGCATCATTCAGCTCATATGAATCTCACAACCTTGTGTATGCCTTATGAAATCTGTTGTTGAAGGTGTTGATTGGCTCATGCTCTTGTCTTTTCACTTCAACAAATTGTCAGTAAAGTTGAACCGGTGTGGTTGGCAACCTGAATTTTGCCAAGAAGGGTTCCTTCAGTTGTTGCCATGTTCGGATTGAATTCACTGGCAAATTCATGTACCAGTAATATGCTTCCTCTCCTAAAGAGCATGGGAATAATCGACATGCTACATCTTGATGTTGAATATCTCGATTCTAGAGAGAATCTTCAAAAATTTTAATATGTTCATTAGTTGTTCGGTTCATATCACCAACCTAGAATTTGGAGCAAAACTGTTCTGGATTCTTAAGCATATCATGATAGTCAGCAAAAGTGGTGAGGGGCGAAGCGTTCTGTGGACGCCAAGCGTTTGGGACGTTTGGCTGAGCCATCTGAATTGGTGGAACTGGTGGTGCAAATACTGAAACTTGTTGATGAATAGGAATCTGTGGTGGTGGTGTGTGGTATAATCCAAAAAAATCTTCTACACTTGGTTCCTCTTCACTAGGTGAAAATGCTTCTTCACTAGGGCCAACTGCACTGGATGTTTCTCCTTGTGAAGCTTCTGTTTTCTTTCTCTACTTGCTTCTATAGGGTGATAACTCCACAAATTCTTTGAAAGAACTTGGAGTGGATCCTGTAATTCTTTGAAATCGATCTGCTAAGAAAGAACCAATTCGGTCCAATGTGTCTTTAGTCTCACTAAGGACGTGCGAGAGGAGCTTGCAAATTTTCTTGCTATTGAACTTGTTGGTTCACTTGTTGATTAGCCTATTGATTGGCTTGTCGATTCTGCTTCACTGAAGAGCTTCAAATCTTTCTACAAGACGGTCTCTTTGAAAATTGAAATCAATATGTTGAGCTCTTTCTTCTTCTTCTTTGAGGATAAAACGGATACGAAACCAGTCAGGAGCACTTCTTCTAACTTGCCATGCAAGGCTGAACAATTCGGTGATAATATCTTCTTGCTCGTCGTGAAAACCCAAGTTTGGTTGCAATACTGGCTAGGGATCTTGATCTGGATTAGGAACATTTCCCGAAAGCACCATTCTTCATCGTATTAGGAAGACTTGGATTTGTTGAGGATGAATTGCTAGCGAGTGATCGTTCTATCTCATCAAAATCTTGTTTTAGAAGATCAATTTTCTGTCTAATCAAATCTCTCTGAATTGCTTCTTCGATTCTTCGTCCTTTTTCTTCTTCTCTAGCAAGCGCACGGCTTGTTGGTCCAAATTGGGCACAATCTGTTTGCGACTTCCAAGCTAGTGTGTACAACTGATCAATAATGTCGGTCGGTGCTTGATATGGTTGCTCGACAGGTATGTCAAAATGAAATTCGTGTGGCAACACCATACTGCATCTTGTCTACTTTGAAAGTAACTTACTGTCGTTGGTTGGGGGGCCCTCCTTCTAGTGCCAATTCAGTGTTGATGCGTGTTTTATGACACAACAAACACTCTAGAATAAAGAATCCAAAGACACTTTATCCCCTCTTGAAAAACTACCTCGTATACTAAGATTGCCAAAAAGATCATACAGCAATTCCAATGTTTTGTAAGCTAGGTGCGGATAAGCTCTATGGATGATGGATTTTGCCGATAACACAAAGGGATTTACTCTAGTATGCTACTCGAAAAGTAAGGAATTAGATGCAATGCTATTTTTTTTTGGATTTTCTAAGGATTCAGTGAAACCAAAGAACAATACTTTGTTTCGCCAAGCTATACGACAACTACACAAAGTAAGTGCAATCTTCTGGGGATTTGTGCTTAAAATTTCTTCACTATGAACAACACCATCAATAGAACAATATCATTCGAAGTAAACAATGAAGCATCCACATCAAAAGCTCAGTCTAACTTTACTCATTGAATGGAAATCATCCATCCAAAGAAAGTATGAGCAAAGTTTCACTAATCTTTATGATCAATCTATCATTCCCTTAACATACATTCAAATGAAATTCTAACTCAAATCTACTTTACGAGGAAGAGAAATATGCAACCATGCAACCATTTGACAATAAAAGGATTCAAAGCATCTCATGCATTATGAACTTTATTATCAAGAATAGTCTTTAGCAACAATTTCATGAAACTCTCTCTTATTATTTATTTATGCTCTATCTCCTCTAATCATCTATATGAAAATGAGAGAGTGAGGGGCAGGGGGGGGGAGGGGGGGGGGTAGTTTATATAGAGTTTCCTGAGTACAATGAATGTCCAAGATCAAAATGAGATTAACGACCCAGATTTAAAATAACAAAACCCTAATTAGGGTTGCCCAAATAACAATTAGTTAACTGCAGAGAACTCATTCACTGGGAGTTGCAACCTTATTCACTTGCAAAGCACTACGTTCAGTGAACCTGGGCACAATCATGTTGACTTCTTCCATGGTAATGTCTAACAGCGTGTTAACTTTGTACTCCAGCAAGTCTAAACTTTCTGCACATTCTGCAAAGGTGATCACCCATTCTGATTCATGCATGAAGAAGGTGTTTCAGACGGTCAGGAAGCTGAATGCCTTAGTCAATTTTTCTTTCAAGATTGGCCTAGCAGTGTTAGAGAAAATCCTTTGAACTTTACCCTTTAAATTTTCCGACTACAAGTGTTTTCTTCAGACAATGTCTTTGTCAAGCACGTCCGCAGCCATCTGGAAAATTTTACTCTGGATCTCTCTAATTTGTTCTTCAATTTTGGCGCCATCTACCTTTACTCTTTCCAGGACTTCTCGCGAAACCAGTGCATAGTACTAGTTGCTGAAATCATATGCAGCTCCAACTTCAATGATCTTCTCATCAATCAATCTCTGCTTCGGAATGCCCTTTATCTCTCGAAGACATGGAATAATTTTGTTTTGAATGTCTTGGAGACCTTCCCATGCTTCTGCTAGGTTTACAACTCATGATAGTAGAGAGGAAGTTTGCCCATAAACATATGCCAACTTTTCTACGAATGCCATTGCCTCTTCTTTCTTTCCTGCCATCCATTCTTTAGTTTCTCTAGCTATAGTCAATTCCTCTTCAAAATTTCCGATTGGCTCCTGTGAAGAGTTTGGAAGTGGAGGAGCTGATTGGTCACCTTGATTGAGTGGCCTGGTTAAATTCTGGATATATTCCTTCAGACGCTCAATCTCTTTTTTATATTCCCTTTTCTTCGCCACTTCTTTTTCCATCCTAGACTTGATGGTGGCAACAGAATTATCTAGGTCCTCAACTTCTTGTCCTTTAATATTTTAATATCATCTGTGATTACTAGTAGCCATACTGATCATTTTGATACTGTTTTATATTTGATCTACCAACCGGGATCGCTGGATCGCTCCACCTACCCCTTGGATTACTTGGCCAATAAGGAACTCCTCAGATATCTTGAATTTCTTGCACGGATGGGACTTCTTGAATTCCTTTGAGGGCGGAAATCATTCCCTCTTCGAATTCTCCGTCCATGATATCCATATCATTGTCCGACTCAAGAATCTTCGTGCCTATAGAGGAGTGATGCCCATCATCTTCCAACTACATTGGCTCCATATCTCTTTCCAAAGCTAGCGAAGGGATTCCGACTTGCTCCCATGACTCTTCTTCCATGATCAATATTTCATCTACATTTCTGGATGTAGCTGAATGAAGGGGCTTGGATTTCTACTTCTTTTGCACGGATCCTTCATCTATTGTTTTCTTCTTGTTCTGATTTGCAGAGTCATCAATTTCTTTTCTCATTTTTTGGTTGGCAGGATCATTTGGTTCACATCCATGAGATGCACTGGCATTTGAAGAACAAGACTTTGCCTCACCCATCAAATCATATGTGAATGGCACATTCCTTTGCCATAAAGTCTGCACTTGCTGATCTATCCACCATCGGGAATACTTTAACACAGGCCTCATGAACGTTGTCAGGTCACCAAGCTCAGGCTCAGACCATCTCACAGGAGGAAGCAATTGCCTTTCATCAAAGCCTGGCTGTACGTACACTCCATCATCCTCCAATTGATCAGGTACTCGGAAGAGTTATGTTGTCTTGATCATATCCAACGGTTGTCTTGACCACAATCTTTTTCTCACATCATATTCATCAACGGCATTTTCCCAGAAGTCTTCTAGGTCAACTTTGTCTTTATATTTCCTCCCCTCCACAGTTCCAATATGATGAAGTGGATCAAAGTCAGCTCTAGGCTTGTAGGAAATGAACGGGTGCCTTTGTATTTCCAATCGGGCACTCTCTGTTGCTTGTGCCGATGGACAGGATTCTACCATATTGCCAATGAAGAAAGGAAAAGTAATGGAGGCCTTTTGCTTACTCCTTTGAATATCCTAATATGTCTCTAGTTGCCTTAGGACTTCTAGAAGAACCATTTTCTTGGTAGGATAGATTGGCAATCTGTATGGGCAACCTGTGAATCCTTGTATTCTGATGTATGTAAATCTGGGAAACTGGATGAACCAGGATCCGTATCTGCTGATTAAACTTTTGGCTTCACGAGTGAGCCTCTGATGCATTCCTCCTTGGAGAATTCAAGTGATATACATGAGAAAGGCATCATGTGCCCGTCTAAAGAGTGACTTCTCCTTCAACTGCAACTGAGGATAGCAATTGTAGGACTTGAATTCTCCTTCGCCATTGCCAACCACACCTTTGCAAATCAAGCCAGCATATATGTAGGTTCTAGCAAGCAAATATATGACATAGGAACTCACGTGGAAGGTTTTGGTTCTCTCCAAGTTGACCAACTGCTCGTGGAGACTATCACTTATCATCCTTGACCAGTTGGACATTTTTACCTCGGAAGTTATTTCATCAATGAAATAATACATCCAAGTTTCAAAGGGCGCACCTTGAGGATTGCCCACTATTTTGTTCAGCAGTAAAACAATGTCTCCATATTCTTCCTTAAAATCAGTTATGTGCAACTTCTTGGGCATCTTTTTGGCAATAGGTCTAGGTTTCACCAACCATGACTTGTTCATGTTTGATGCACAAAGGTCTTGTTGGTCTTCCATTAGGTGCTTCAATATGTCTTTCTTGTGCATTATAATGCAATGCACATTCTACTATGAGTTCTGGACATTCTTTTGCCGGCAGAAATCCTGTTACCTGAACAATGCCATTGCACATCATCCTTCTTGCAACTGGCGTAGGTAAAAATCCATCACTTTCATATATTCTCTTCTTAAAATCATCAAAGTCTATATGGCCGAGGTCAATGTCCACAATTTTTTTCCATTTAGAGTTGATCTTCAATTCTGGCTGTGAACCCTTACTAGCAAACTTCATTTGTAATTCCCTGGAAATAAATCTGCAAAAATGCACAAAAAGAATGTTAAAATTCTGAAATTAATTTTAAATTACTTGAAAAATATTCCAGCCAAGTGATAGATCAAATTTCGTGAAAGATTATGTTGGAAATGGAAGAATTTATCCAATAAATGAATGAAGTTTCTTGTGCCAGAATGAAGTGAAGAAAGTAAATCTACCTAATATTCTGGAAAAAATAAAATGGACAAGATCACTATGTCGGCTGGTTTAGTTCGCCTTCCTTCTCTCTGCTTTAAACTTCACAACTTTCTTGCCTTAGCCAAAATTACTTCTCACAACTTCGCTTTCGAAAGATGAATGATTGAAAAATGGGAAGTAAAGCCCATTTAAAGATGAGAAGTTCAATTTATTTAGCGAAATCCAATTGTTTCCATTAAATCAAGTTCGAACTTGGCTTGACTCCTCTCTCAAATGGCAATTTTTATCTCCAACATCAGTTTCTGGGAAAGCTTCTAAGTCTGGCGCTAGTTCAGTGAAGTCTTTTTTGTCTTTTTCCAAAATTTAAATTCAAAAGAGAAATTTGAATTTCATCTCTTTGGTGTTGGAAAATTAAAATTAAAATAATTAAAATAATCATTTTGATGTGTTATTTTCCAACCCCTTTATTTTAATTATTTTAATTATGGCACTTTTGTTTTTCATCCTAAGGAAAATTTGATTTTTTCTAAGTTTTTCATTGTCTTTGCCTAAGGAGAATTTTCTTTTCCAGTGAATTTTGCCATAATTTCTCATGACTCCCTATGTCTTTGGCAAATTTTTCCAACATCTAGACATGTCGTTTGATATTTCAATGTTTCAATGTTTAGACTTAGGTAAAAATTTCGATTTTCTCCATTTCTATAAGTATGGCGGACTTCATCAAGTGTTTGGCAAGCTTTTTATTGGCTAGGCGGACTTGTCTTGGTCTTGTGCCATCTTACTTTCATGCTGGGAAGACTTTACCCATATTTAAGCCATGCCTTCTTGTGCTGGGCGAACTTCACCTTATCTCATTCCATTCATCATGAGGCGGACTTTCTATTGTGCCAAGCCATTGTCATCTTGTGTGGGCGGACTTCACCTTGGGTTGTTCCATTTTCCATTCTAGCTTGGGGCAGACTTAGCTCTATGTTGTGCCATGATGGGGCGGACTTTGTCTAATGCTAAGCCATTTCATATTCTCCATATGGCGGACTTGTCAATTGTTTAGGCCATCTACTTGGGGCAGACTTTGCTTATGTCCAAGCCACTTTCTTTTCCATATGGCGGACTTCACCTTGTGATAAGCCATCTCTCTTAGGTGGACTTGACTTATGTTTATTCCATTCTTTCCATGGGCGGACTTAGCCTAGGCTCATGCCATTGTTTCTTAGCTTGGGGCAGACTTAACACATGCCTATGCCATTGCTTATTTCCTTGGGCGGACTTGGCTTAAGATCAAGCCATTCCACATGGGCGGACTTTCCATTGTGCCAAGCCATTGTCCTCTTCCTATGGCGGACTTGCTCATTGCCCATGCCATTGTCTTGGCATCATTTTCCATACTTAGGCAAATTTTGCCATGGATTTCATGCTGGTTACTTCGCCATATGCCCTTTTCTCATGCTTTTCGTATGCTTTTTCATTGATTTTCATGATTTTTTGATTAATTTTTTGAAATTTTTCATGCCAAGGATGAAAACATTAATCCCTTAATCATTGGGTCCCAGGCACTTTCCAAAGATGGAAACCCTGCCAAAAATAGAAACTCATCCCAAAATTACAACTTTCCAAAAATAGCCCCTAAAAAATAGGAAGCCCAAAATGGGCCAAAATGCCAAAAATAAAGTCCCTAAAAAATAGGGGGTCCAAAGTGAAAATCCCCAAAAAGTAGATGTCAGAATTAGCTCAAATGATAGTCGATCTTCATCCATCAAGCCTCCTAAGCACCGTGATGATGTTTACACATTAATTTGGGCTCAAATTCTTCCCTTGATGTAGAAACCCCTGGTTTCCCCCTGTTACTGCTCTGACTGATATTTCAAGTTTTTCTGACGTTTTTAGGTTTTTGAGATTTTTTTGTGTTTTTGAAGCAATAATGAGATGGTACGATTTTGACAATAAATGCTAATAAATCCACTAAAAATCAAATATCTCTGGAAATGCAACAATAACTACGCCAGTATCCTTTATTCAACTTTTCAAGTGATTACAATAATACCCAGAAGACTATAACGAATTAAATGAAGA
>VDFB02327238.1:0-46468 GCA_007258455.2 Sequoia sempervirens
TTGTTTCTCCCCAAGGGGAGAAATGTTGTTCAACATTTATGGATCATATTTGGAATCCAGTGTCCAGCATCTACCAACACTACATGCATCATTTTGAGGGGAGGTTGCATGTTTTCTCTTCTAGTATCAGTTTTGGGAGGAAGCATTTCCTAACATCGAGTTCATCATTTATAGTTTCTAAGGGGGTCACATGACCTCTCTTTTCTTTCCTATGGGTGGAACATCCATTGTACTTATGTGATAGAATTTTTACTTGGGGGGTCATCATGAGTCCTTTTATCTTCTTCACTTGTATATTTTATTGCATTTGCAACATTTCTCTTTTGGAGAGGGGTTTTTATTTCCCATTGGGGTTTTTCTCCTTTAATCCAATTTATGAGATATTTTTACATGAGTACCTAATATGGCCTCATAGATGAGACTCTTATTAGTGATTTCAGTACTCCCTAAGTTGCACTTAAGGGGTTGTTAGTGTAAATATAGTCATTATCATATCTAGTTAGCTACTCACCTTTCTAGGATTGATCTATTCATACCTAAGTTTATATAGCTTTTTTTTTTCTCACTTCACATGGTTGAGACATGTGTCCTCATGAATTGAGACACCTATTGACACTTTCTCACACAATTGTCAAGTGAGCTCACAAGTATTCCATCTTTGGAGGGGTAGTCAAAGTTTCAGTCTTACCTTCTCACCTCCTCATCCTTGTCTATATATGCAAGGATTGATCATTGTATTTAAACATTCTTCATATTATATTGATAGACATACTATTGTGTTCATAGTTTCACTTGTCCAAAACATTATCAAATTTGAGCTCTTTGATCTTGGTATTCTCCAACAAGGCCATGGTTGTCAACTTGTGGGTAAAAGAGTTCACTAACAAAACTATGGAGGGATCTGAGCTAACTCAACAAGAGTAGGTTTTATCTAAAGATAATGGAAATGATAAGAGAACAAAAATAAAAAGGATAAAAGCAATAATGAACATTTACTTCAATATCTTACCCTTCTCACCTCATTGATAGAGTCAAAGTGAAGCATCCATTTCACTTGATTTTCTCTTGATAGTGAAACTATGTGGTTGCTCTCCAATGCAACATAACCTTGGTATGAAAGATATTTTGAAGTTGAATTCAACAAGATAATCTTGGAAAACATGAGATATAAAAATGAGATGGAAAGACTCCAATTTATAGATTTTGAGAAGGATGAATGGAGGGCTAAGATCCTCTTGTGAGATGGATGGTTGAAATTGAAGGAGAGAATGGAAGCTTAGACTTGTGACAAGTGTCACAAGGTGGATATATGTGAATGTGACATGTGGCATGGGGAAGAAAGCAAGGTGTTCTCACACATGTGTGAGCATGCATTGGGAAGAACAAGAAGATGACAAGTGGAAACAACAATGACAAAGTGTAAGAGATGCAGGTTTGAAAGTGTGACAAGTGGGAATAAAAGGAAGGTGTAGGGTGGCTCTATGGGGAAGATCATCTCACACATGTGTGAGCATCCAATAAAAAGGTAGGTCAAAGGTTGACTTGGAGCGGGGAAGTGACATGTGCATGCAAGCCTTTAAGAGGGATTGGAGGACACATGTCACATGACTACAAGTTTGGGGAAGTGGGAGGAATTAAAATTAGAATAAATGTTAATGAGGATTAGGAGATGGATTAAGTTATTTAATAAAGGATTAGTTAACTTAATTGGGATTTACTGGACTTAGGGAAATAAAGACTAAGTTTGGATTAAAATTAATTATCTAACCTTTGAGGAATGAAGCATTAATTAAATGTAATTTAATTAATGTGATGGTGGAGGGGAATTAATCAAATAAATAATTTTATTAATTAAGAATAATGGGGATAATAATTAATTAAATATTTAATTTAATTAATTACAAATTAAGACTATAATTAATTAAAATTTCATTTAAAATTAATTATGGAATGATGAGTCATTTTAAGGTCTCTACATTTTTCCCCTTTTTGAGATGGTGTTACGAAGTAGCATCATTTCAAAGAAGATTAAAAAATAGCACCTAGAGGAAGATGGTTAGATTAGGGGAGATGCCCCAATCATTCAAATGACTAGGAAAAAAGATGGTGAGAGTGAAGATGAGGATTAGGGATGCCCCCTTGAAAGGACATGTAGGTTTAAGAGAACTTGGGTGTGATATTGAAATAGATGAGAGGATGCAGGATGATGAACAAATAGTGAGATGGGAGAAGGAAGAGACAATGGAAGGAGGATTTTGAAAGTAAGCACAAAATATTTCAATGATAAACATGATGTTTCCCTGATCATGCTAAAATCCAAGATTGATTGATGATGGATGGAGTGTTGTTGATGTGGGAATGATATATCCCAAAACAACACAAGGATTGGGAAGGATACATCCCAATGATGATGATTGGGTGGATTGAGGCTTTGAAATAAATTTGGAAAGAAGATCAGGTTTGTGATTAAATGATTTGTGCTAGATTACATGGATTAGGATTCACTTATGATGTAGGGTTGGTATGAATGTTGGGATTGATGAAATGGATGAAGAGATGCTTAGAGTAAAAAATATATATTAGCCTAAAAGGAGTGAAGAGATAATGAAACAATGAGGATGAGATGCAAATGAAAATGGATAGAGGAATTTGGAGCGTTGAATTAGAACGACCTCAAAAAAGGGTTTTTGAGGTAAACTTTATGAAAATTAAAAGAAAATTAGTGGAGAAAGAGGAGGAGAAATAAAAATGATGAGTGGAAAAATGGAAGAAAATTATGGAGAAACATAAAGTTAATAGAAGAAATAAGATGAGAAGTGGGGCCTCCAGCATAAAAAGGAAAGGGGAGGGAATGAAAAGGCCCTATAAATAGGTCCAAAGTGTGAAAGAGGGGTCTTTTTTACTTTTTCATTTAGCGACTTTGAGTTCTGGAGTAGAAGGAGAAAGAGGCAATATGGTGAATATTCCTCATCATGCACATCACATGGTGCAGGTTCGAGAGAACAAGCAACCAGGAGATGCAAGACCAATAGTAACTAATGCTTTGTCATTAATGTACATTTTTTATTTTTTTAGGAATCAAATTGAAGATTTTGGATAGGTTCTAGGGCTGAAGTGTTGCTTTTGGTACTTGGAATGACACTTTTTCCTAGTTTGGTGCTTTTGGAAGTTGTTTCAACATCTATGAAGGCATTAGAAGACTTAAATCAATGCCTAAGCTTGTTTCAATAGCTATGGGAGCTATTTGAGCACCTATGTGGGTGTTGGAAGGTTTGAAATGATGATTTTACTTGTTTTAGCACCCTTGAATGCTATTTTAGCACCTATGTAGGTATTTAAAGGCTTGAAATGGTGCCTATGCTGGCGTTAAAGCATGAAATGGTGCCTATGCATGTGCTAAAAGGCTGAAATGGAGCCCTAAATGACCCCAAAATTAGTTTTTTAGGTGCATGACTTGCTTGGAGTATGTCCTACCACTATTATAGTCTCAAGAGTGGTGATAGGTAATAGTGGGGCTTAGGATGCTGTTAACAGATGTGGAGTGAGAGTTTTTAGCACCGTTAGGGTTGGATTAGGAAGGAAAATGGCTTGAGATTAGAGCACATTGAGTGATGATGATGAAATTGGTGGATCAATGACATAGTGAGACCAACAAATTTCATCTCTCTATAGGGGAGATGACCATCATGCTAGAGGACATCTAGAGGATCCTACAAATTCTAATCCAAGGATCATTGGTAGGGTATGATCTAGGTACTGGCCGACCACATTTGTAGTAGATTTTCATGATCGAGGATCTTCTTGTGATGAGGAATGAGATGGACCTAGGACGGGTGATGCAAAGATTACCAACACTACCACTTTATATAATAATGTTTATTAGGAGGATCTTGATTTCTAATCGACAATTCTAAGGGTTTCCCATTGGATGGTCCAAGGTACTCTATCGACTACTGAAAACTCATAGAGATAGGTTACAAGGATAGGTGGATGGTCAGGGGGGGATGATAGGGGATGAATTATGGTGGAGAGGGATGCAACTTAGGCTCTTTTGTAGAGGGTAGAGGCAAAGGTGAGCAGGTTATGCCAAGAGTGAGATATAGCTAGAGGTATGTTGATAGTGTAGGGTATGGCCGAGACATTCTTAGACTTACTACAAGAACATCACGAGGCTACCAAATATTCCTAAGAGGTTCAGTACTATAGGGGATTGTATGAGCTATCAATGGTGCTAACATGGTAGAGGAAGCTAGTTTTATGTAGAGTAGCAGGTCAAGCCACTATAGATTAGTTCAGTTAGGACCATCTATGCAGATGGGGACACCTCTAGCACTAGGGGGAGGGGCAGTAGGAGGAGGATCCTCAACCTAGTCAAAGGGAGGGAGTTCAAGATAGCTAGCGGGCTTTATATCTATAACTTTTTTGGCCCTATTATGTAGGTATTTTGATGACGCATTGTATCTTGATCTCATTGTGATATATATATATATATGTATGTATAATAGTGATTTTGATTGTGATTATATCATGTGTTATGATGGTTATATATGTATGGTATTTATTATTTCCTATGTATGTGTATATTTTTATATGATGGTTTTATGATTTACTTATGTAATAAATTATATTGCTATGGATGTATTTATGTCATGCATTCCCTAAATGATTTTTTTGTGTGATGGATGCATTTATATAGATGCTATAATGTGTAATAAAATGAGATTGATTATGAATGTTATGGTGTTATGATGTTTATGCTCTTTATATGTTGTGTTATGGATATGATTCTAAGATGATATGTAGGTGATGTTGCTAGTTTTTAGAAAATGTAGGATGTGAGGATATATGTTTTTAATGTTAACGCATGTAGGTGCAAGTGAACCTAATGAATGATTTATTTTGGTGTGATCATAATACAACATGAGAAGAATATGAAGAAAGGAAGGGGTGTGATACTGAATAGATTATAGTCTTTTGAATAAGGTGTTATGAGAGTGAGTGGTATGGATGTGAGGGGGAAGATGGGTAAAATAGATGAGGGGGATGGGGGAGTTAGGTTATGCTAACATTTGGACGGAAACCTAATTTTTGATATAGGAAAGGAGAATATGCATCGTGGTTATAGAAACCAAGATGACAAGGTGAACTTTGCTTGAACTTGAATTTCAAACAATAGATTATTCTAATACACACAAGAGATGGTAGGCCTTGTAGAAAAATAGCTTTCAATGCATAAGGTCATCAATGCACACACAAGATGTAGACACTATATTGTTGGTTCTATGCCATGAAGATCCAATATGCAAGAAGGTGTATTTTTCACAAAGTGATACCACCCTAGGTGGGTTGTGTAAAGAACAACCAATCAAGCAAGAATGGCCCTTTACTCAAAAAATTATTGCTAAATTTGGAGGGTCATGTAAAGGGACAACTGACAAACACATCTCATAGGAAAACATATGATGATGTACCAACATTTACCATTAACAACACACCAAGATATGAGCGATCAAGGTGACAATGAGGAGAGAAAACATGGGACAAAAAGAAAGTAAAATAAAAAATTATCTTAGATGTTAGTGTAATTAATATTTAATTACACTTGCATAACTTTAATTAGGTAATATTTAATTCCTAGGTTAATTAATTCTCATCCTTATCTTGTTGAGCTATCTTGTTTCTCAAGATAAGATTAGGGTTATGCATCTTTTCTTTTATAAAGCAAATCATATCTTGTAATTAAGAATTCCTAAATAATATTATGTTGCACATCTTTTTGAAATATCTCTGCTTTTCTATTTTTCTCTTCTGTGGAAGTTGATTTTTTGGTTTGCATTTCAGATCTTGGTTTTTAACATGGTATCAGAGCCTTGATTTGCAGCCCCTTCTCATATTTTTGAGAAAATCATTGTAGAGTTCGTTCGGGATTCCTCGAGGGTATCATGCCTTGAGTTCATCTATGAGGCATTTTGGATCAAATCGGGCTTCACCATTGGATTCAGAGCACTGGAAAAAGTCAGGATTGGCTTTTATTTTGTAGATTTTGGTCATCTTTTGCCAGATCTGTGAGGGTTTCAAGCTTGAAGTTTTTTTGTAAGATTTGGGGGTAGCCAAATTTTCGGAGTAGTTTGGACACAAATGAAGGTCACCATTGTGTTTGCAACGGCCAAAAACCCCATGATCGCCTTTCGTTTCATCAATTTTGGTGAAGTTGGTCCGGAAGGCAATTTTTTTTTGCCTAGGGGGCCGTACGGCCTCCCCAACACGCTCCCCGAGGCACAAAAATTGAAAAAAAAAACACATTTTTTTGGTATTCACGCCGCCACTCACAGTTTTGAAGGATCCCGCCGCCGAACGGCCACTCGCCGGCCGCTCAAGCCGGCGGCGCCACCTCCTCCACTGCCGACCAGTTTTCAGCCCCCCGAGCCCCTTGCAGCATAGGTCGTGGTCATATGGGGGACCGGGTGCTATGCGCCCAGTCCCTGCCCGATCGCTCAGTCCCTTCTACATACCCGTTGGTCCTATGGAGGACCAGGGGCTCCACCCCAGCCCCCAGACTACAAGCTCTTGGTCGCACACAGGACTAGGGGCTAACTTTTTTTTAGCCCCTTGGGCGCCCTGCAACCCTTATTGGGCATTCTAGAGCAATTTTTACAAAATCGGGTGTAACTTTTGCGTACGATGTCCTTTTTTTGCAAACGAGATACCATTAGAAAGATGATTCCAACGCAAATCCATTGGTGAAGGTGGATTCTTCTGATTTTTCTCCAGATTTATTTTTCAGGTCCTTGAACTTAGATGATTTTTTTTTGCTTCGGAGGGCATATCTTTTGACTCGGTGATCCTTTTTCATCATTCTTGCAACGTTGAAAAGCTGGTTCAGTCCTCTACACAAATCTGAGGTATATTTTAATTTTATATTTATGCATGTTTTCATTCTCTCCTTTTACAATCGTTGGGTTATTGTAATAAATGAACTGAGATAAAGTCCCATCAAAGGGGTTTCTTGCATAATAATATGATTAGAGTGTGTATGCACTTTGATCTCCATCTCCATCTTGATTTGTTGACAGCTCGCATGGGTTATCTGGTTTCTTAGTCTCTTTTGGCCACATCTTGCTCTTGCTTGACATATATCAGATTCATCAGTTCACACTTCAGTTGAGAGATTATGTTTCTTGATCCACATTGGTTCAGATCCTTCTCAGTTTGAGGGCCATGTTTTTATGGTTAATGTTCCAGAGTCTTTTTGGTACTCCTTCCCATGGAAGAGTTTTAGTCTCAGTTTGGCATCGACATCGAGATACACGGTTTCCATATTCTGTCATCATTTCATCTACTGTTGCTTCACAGACATACCAGTGCAACCATTACATCTCTTTCCAAGAGGGTGGAGAATGATGGATTGGATTGTCTTGATATGGGAAGGATGCATCCCTATAGGTATGAATAAGTGAGGTTTGATTGGTGCAAGGCTTGAAATGTCAGTGTCTGAGCTAATTTTATGTGTAGTTGTAAGGTGTTTGATGTGTGAATGTATTTGTAAGGTTTAAAATATGGCTTGTATTTTGTTCAATTGTAAGTCCAAAAGCTCAATGTAATGGGAAAAAACCTAGTGTGATAGAAAAAGCTAAGTGGGCTGGGAGTGTGGAAATGATTTTAAATTTTGTGATTTTGTTTATCTAATCCCAAGCTAGGAATTGCCCCTAGTGTTCCAACAAGGAAATATTAGATGGGTGATGGTGAGGTAGGTTGATGCAAGGAAACAAATATTAATATAAAAAAAGTAATCAAATTAGAGCCTTTTTGTTATTGAAATCGAATCATTATAGAAATAAGAAGTGCAATAGCAGGTTGAAAGTCCACAAATGTAGTAGCAAGCTAAAAGTACACAAATGTAGAAGCAAGTAGAGAGTCCATAGATGTAGTAGCAAACTAAATTTATATAGATGCAGAAACAAGCCACATACCAGTTCAAAAAATGAAATCTGCATGTTCAATTGACCACCCAAAGGCCATAATTTATACAAGATAATTTCATCGTTATACCATCTTTTGGCAAGTAACCCTAGTAGCTGGTGACATCATCATCTTGTTGATCTCATTTTATGCCATGATGATGTCATCATTGGAACTATTCATTTGAACTGGTTGTTTAAAATTTTAAATTTTTAGACCAATTGAGTTAACCCACAAATTTGGATAGCCATGAAGAACCTACAAACTTGAGTTAGATATGAAATTCTTGAAGGAGTCAAAAGACAAGAAGTTCTCACAAGCTATATGACTTTGAAGTTCTTATAAATAAAGAAAAACCCATCAATACTATTTTGTGTGAGAAAATTCATTGGAACTAATTGTAAATGGGCCATTTCAACAATAAACCTCCACAAAGACTAGTAGTGGGTCACCAACCATCGACATAAGGGAAGGCTCGATAACAACTCAAAAGTCTGCAAACTGGTAACAAACCGAAAACTTGCAAATCCATTAATTAGCTAATTTTTGTCTAATATTTACAAATTTGATTTGTAGATACTCATTAGTCTCTTTTATAAGGAAATGTTGTCAATTTTCCTAAATTATCTCTAAAAACCCTCCTAAATCCACTACCCAAAAACCTACACTACTAGAGCAAAAGCAAAAAAAATGAAAGCAAGGAAAGAAAATATTTTTGGTTGATGTAGGATTTCCTGTGGACCTAGATGCTCTTGCATCAAAGAAGGAAACATAAGAAAACATACATATTAAGTGAAATTAATAATATATATATTTTTACTATATATATATATATTACAAATTTAATTACCTACATAGTGAAACACTTAAAACTATAATTTAGCCCATTACCAACATAAAATTCATTTCTCTAACATACAAAATAATTATAAAAATTATTAAATAAAATTAGTTGCACAAGTTACAAAATTTAGAAAAAATACATAAGAAAACTTATGGTTTTTCACATGAATCAAGAGTTTTAAATTTAAACTAATTGAGATTTATGCTCATGGTTTCACATAAGTTACATCTTGTAGTTTTATCTAGAGTAAGATGGGAGATAAATCTTAACACTTTTATCGAAGATGACTATCTCCAATTAACCACTATTAGGGAAACATGCACTTACAAAATCAAGGCAACATTAGGTGGACCTATCCAATACAAAATATTTGTCGCGTAATATATAAATATATCTACGAAGAATATAATATTAAAATCTACATCTAACTTAAGAACATCTACATTAGCATGATTTAGATATATAGATGCAATTGAACTTATCTCAATGTTGAACTCAATAGGAATAATTAAAACCACATATAAAAATGAAAATAGGGAAGCTAAACACTCCTATACATACATAAAGAAGCCTACACATGACCATAAACCTAGGAATATAATCCATCCACCTCAATGGTAATGCACAAGAACATCATTGACAAGTACAATAGTAGTATCAAAATGTAACATGGTTTAAAATATATAAAAATACACATAAATATACATTAAAGTACATTATCCATACATGTCAAGGGAAATAGATAAAAAAAATCAATGGAAAATATGGTATAATATAAAAATATAAAGTATAAAATATCATTGATAACATACATCGATGGTAATCCAAAACATCACATATAGTGATAAAACATTCACAATCACAAAATAAGTATCTATGAAACATATAATTAGAACAACTTGACGATATAACACACAATTAGAATACCTTGATGGCAATATGAGCCCTCATCGAAAATTTTTGTAGCCAAGATCATGACATACATATTACAAAACACAATAATCAAGAATTTGATAGAAAATATAATGTCCCAAACCAAATAACACATAAGGCACAAATGCTAGTGGGCTTTACCTTTTAAAAATTCTCTTCTAATCCAAATATTAGTCATATTCTACACCATTTGGTGGATATACAAATAAGAATTTATTCTCACCCCTTCTCATAGAGATTTCAGGGTATATGTGTACTATAAACCTCTCTCCCCTTATATTTTTCTCATCCATTTCCTCCTAGAAAGTAGCCTATTATTTTGAGATGTATAATAAAAAATGAGATCTTTAATGTGCAAATATGAAATTATACAAAATAGGTAAAACACAAAGATTTTTTTTTTGTGTTAACACATGTAACACTAATTAGTGAATTAATGCATACACACGTGTAGTTTTCATGCATGAATGCAACACTCTCAAAAAACCTAACACACATGGAACATATATGCAAGTAACACAAAAGAAGATAGATTATGAAATTCTCATCTAGGAAGGGTGTCTTACATCTTATTTTGACACCCTCACATATACAAGTAGAATACCAACATAAGTGGAACATATCAACACAAGTGATATGCAAAGGTAAAGATAATCTCAAGGTAGGGGATATGAGACCTCAACCTCAAAAATCATGTAGGTGACTATGCCTAACACAACATTAGATGCAAAGTGTGTAATAAAGGATAAATACATTAACAATGATTCATTATTTTCAAACAATGTTCATAATCTTAAGAATGCATCAATTATACTAATATAATATTTTCCCTGTATTATTATAATTTTAAAATTACAACACCTATACTTTTCATAATCTTAATGCACATGCATGAAAGAGAAGCATAACATGGTATTCATAATAATTCTTCATTTCTTCCCTCCATGAGTTCATATATCGACTAGAGAGGGAGGGAGAGAGAGGAACCCTCATAAACATTTTATTATCTCATTTCTCAAACATATTTATGATACTCCGTACATATGGGATTATGCATCATAGAAAAATCCTCACAAACATTTTCATGATATCATTTCTTATAAATTTTTACTAAATTGCTTCCTACATATGGAATATGTATCAAAGTAAAAGATACAATATTTATGATAAATATGTTTATAAAGGCAACAAGAATATTATTTTTGTGTAGAGACATAGGAATATACCTCATTTATTTCCTAAGAAAATAAGCAAAAATTAAATGATAACTATATCCTTTCTTGACACAATAAATAAGCATAATCAATTCAAATATTTTAACATAGAGTTGAAAATGAAACACTCAATCATTTTATTTTAAACTTAACATATAAAATTTAAAATAATAACATACTCTATGCCAATAGATATTTTTTGTACAAGAACATTCTCAATTACACATTCATTTAGGTAGTAAATGTACAAGTAAGTGAAAGAATAAAATATCTCAAAATTACCACTAATGGAACATAATTGAAGTTAAAGAACCAAAGACATTAAATACAAAGGGTATTGGAGTATATATAGAGAAAATTGATAGATAGAAGACAACACTCCATTGATAAAAATGCTAGCACAATGCTTAATATGACATTGCATAATTCCTAGATCCCACTATAACTCTTTTAGAATTACATAAAAAAAAAGAATTTTAAACTAAATTTATTCAATAGATTTTGAGACATTTTATTTTGGGTTATAAAATAAAATCATATTTTTATGACTACCATATAGTTCTAAAGTGCTAGTGAAAGTGAAAATACACATGAAGACAAACAATCTACCATCATAATAGTAATTTCACCTTAAGAACTTTATTCAAACATAATTTTAAGCATATATTTTAATACATAAGGAATAAAAACCTAGAATATGTCTCTATCACTCATAATTCTACCCAACTAAATATAAAAGTGTATAGGAGCAAATTTTCACCCCTCCCGCAAATTCCCATTTTACGCCCCTCTACTTTAGAATAATCAAACCCAACTAAGAAATTCCACATCACCCATCTGTATTGAATCCACTTGGCACCTATCTTTTGTGTCGGTGGGGGAATTTTTGTCAGGGATGCGAGCGTGATGCATGGATGTATACACGGAACACTGCTGTCCTTGATAGATTCTTGCATCTAGAGTCCGTAGGGACATTACGTTCTCCATTGGGCATGAAGCATAACGCCTCTGTGTTGACCAACCATTCCAAAATTGACTCTTTCCCTCCTAATCTCCCTTTAAATACATATTTTTCATATCCATTCTATCTTCTTCACAATTCTAAACATTCACTTGATCTCTCTTGCATCCTCTTTACATCTCTTGAGCATTACTCAACAAGTTTTTGCTCCATCAACTTCACTAAGAACATGTTGTGCTACCATAGAAGCTGTGATTTTGGTGTCTTGCGAGACCTCCTTCATCACCGCTATGACCGTGTCGACTTTTCCAAGATTGTAGTCTTACATTCTCCCTTCATTGGCCTTGAGTTCCTTTGGGTGGAGTTGGCATTGCTTCACTATCCTTCTTTTGTTGTGGTTTGATAGAGTAGCATTGTGTCTTTCGTAGTGTTCATACTCTTTATTTCTATTTCCTTTATCGCATTTTCTATCTCATGGCTTTCTTGGTTGTCCGTGGAGGTGGAAACACCAAATTGGGAGTTTGACTGAGGCAAACCCCTATACGGCCCCAACATTTTTCCTCTCTTGGCTGTGTGTAGGTGCACATGTGCATGGAGCTTGTTGGTGAACTAGAATTTCAGTGATTTGGTCTTCGTCACTCTAGTTTTCATCACCTTCTTTATCATATTCATAGCTATTTCACATACTTTATTATTCTATTAATTTTGTTAAACTTCATTAGCTAAACCGTAAGTAGATATTTAGACTTTTGGTATTGTACTTTCCACTTTCTAGCCATACGGACATTAGTGCCCCAGAGAGACGCTAGCGCACCGCACTGTTGTCCCAAATCTGTGCTGTCATCCTCGGGTAGAGAGTTGTTTGAGGTACGGTTCAGATTCTAGAAACTGGCCCGTTTAGCCCCATTCAAGTATTCAGATTAGTAGAGTGACATAAGCACTTGAGCGTGATCTTCATTCTCTATCCTCTACCTAAAAGACCTACTTAGCTTGAGGTAAGATAGGGCAACCTTTTGCTCTCAGTTCTCCATGACTTGGAGCCTTGGTGTGGTTGGTCCCCCTACCTTACATTTTGGTGAACTCGACGTCAACAATGTCTATCCATTTACTTGTGTTGAGATTTTTTCCCTCATGCCTAGTGACTATTGTAAACCCGAGTGTTGTGAAGGTTTATGAGCATCACAACCCAGTCTATGAATTTCGGGTACGTGGTTAGAAGAAGTGTGTGACACCTACCAATGGAAAAGACAAATGTCACTTCCTATTTTTCTACTGGCTTTACTACTGGTTTTTCTACAGGTTTTACCGATGAGATGGGTTTCATAGACTAGACCACTCGTGCTCCCACTCCTCCAGAATCCCCTATAGCTTTGTTTGTGGATGAGGATGATGCTATTCATATTCCTGCAAAAAATATTTTGGCATTGGACAAGAGGTTGTTGGACCTAATGAATCATTTAGAGAAAGCACTGAATATGGCGAGAGCCGCTAGACTTGCTAGTGAGGTGAGATATATGTTAGGAAAGGATCAGACAGGTATATAGTTCTTACGTGGCCTTATCAATCTAACTGAAGCATGCATCCCTTCGTATAGTACTAGGTTGGGTACTACATGAGGAGAGGTGCTTGATGCTTATGAGAGATAAATAGGTGTCTTGATTCCTACCACATCTGTATGTATGGCCGAAACAAGCCCCTCGATCACTGTTTCCTCTGCCTCTTAGAGGTCCCCTACCGTCAAGGTAAGTTGAATACCCCTTGGTTTCAGCTTCACCTCTCCTATTGCCCTGGAGGTGGGGGCTTTGGTGGAATGAGTGGTGGCGGCTTGGACAATAGAGGTGGTGTTGGTGGCGGTGGCTCTAGTGGAGGCCATGGTGGTGGCTTCAATAGTGGAGGTGGATATGATGAAGGCCCTACTGGTGGTGGTGGCTCTGTCAGTGGTCACGGTGGTGGCTCGGGAGGTGGTGCTGGCGGTAGTGGTTTTGGGGGAGGTTCCAGTGGGCCTTTATCATCCTTTGACCTTGTTCTGAACGCTCTTCTTCAAAACATGGGTCAAATGCAAAACTAGTTGGAAAGCCCCTCTCAAGCCTCTGCCTAACCTATCTTCCAACCTTTCTTCTGACATAGTCCATTGTCAGTGGCAATCTTGAGTACTCCTTTCCCACAGGGAATGGAGATTCCTAAGTTTGAAAAGTATGGTGGTAAAGGGGATTCGTAGGAACATGTGTTAGCTTTCAACACATGTTAGCTTTCCACTGGGCCTTTATCATCCTTTGACCTTGTTCTGAACGCTCTTCTTCAAAACATGGGTCAAATGCAAAACCAGTTGGAAAGCCCCTCTCAAGCCTCTGCCTAACCTATCTTCCAACCTTTCTTCTGACATAGTCCATTGTCAGTGGCGATCTTGAGTACTCCTTTCCCACAGGGAATGGAGATTCCTAAGTTTGAAAAGTATGGTGGTAAAGGGGATTCGTAGGAACATGTGTTAGCTTTCAACACCATGCGTATGGATTTCTTTCATCATGACGATCTAATGGAAAAAATCTTCCCTTGATCTCTCAAGGACACAACACTTGAGTGGTACTGTTCCTTGCCTAATAATTCTATATTCTCATTCGATCAGCTTGTCAACTAGTTTCTCCATCAATTCCAGGCTAGCATTGGCTCAAAGATGACCTTCTTAGATCTGGTCCGATGTAAGTGAGGAGAAAAAAATAAGATAACTGACTTCATAGCATGATACCAAGTGCTCTTTTCAAAAATATCGTATGCATTGCCCAAATCGGATGTGTAGAAGGTATTCATAGGAAACTTGCAGCAATCTTGGTAGGAGAAATTTTCCTTAATGAAGCACCCTTCTTTCACACATCTGTGTGTCATGCTGTGTGAGTATCAACAAATAGTGGTTCAGTTTAGGGGATCTTCCTTGTGCTCCCATTCTGAAGAAAATTCTATTGTGTCCATTTTAGGAAAAGGAAAAGTTGTTGCAAATGTAGTTTCTGCGACTAATGATCACGACCTCAGATGTAAAAAGAAGTTTACGAAGTTAGCTGAATCTTATTCTTTTATTTTGTAGAAGTTGTTGATGGATAAGATCATAACTTTGGAAAATCCCCAACCTTTGAAGGAACCTTATCCTGATTGGTATGATGGGAATGCTTTTTTTTTAGTACCATCATGTTAACGGGCATGATACCGAGCGTTACATGCGCCTGCATCATGAGATATAGGATCACATCAACAACAGTACCATCCTTCTCGATGGGAAGAAATAAAACATGAATAAGTCAGTAGCGAAAGCCAATAGTGAGTTACTGATTTATACTGACCCATTTCCATCCCATTCTACAAACTTGATTATTGACCCCTCCAATGCTTCTCCTCAAACCTCGATGTATGTTAATATGGTTTCAATTACTCCTCCCCTGCAACTTGCGACTGGTTTGCTAGATGCGACTTTCACCTCATAGGACTTGCCTTTGAATAATAAGCCCTCTCATTTATACATTCCTACTCACCTCAATGGAAACATTGTGATAGGAGTCCAGTTGACCCCACGAGCTAAGTAAATATTATTACAAAAGAGACGTTATGGCTGAATTCATTACAGAGGGAGGAATATGAAAAAAATAAATCTATCATACGTATGGATGATGGTCTCTCTCTTAAGCCATATGGCTCTATAAATCTTTCTGTCCTAATTGGACCTAGGGATATGGATTCAACCTTTGATGTTATCGCATAATTCGATCTGTTCAGGGTGAAGTTAGGCATCCTGTGGCTAGCTTCCATGAATGAAATTGCTTTCGTTATTCACAAATGTTTGAAGTTCTCTCACAAAGGTGTCATGCATGTTGTGCATGAAACTGGATATCAACCATTGATATCCCACAGGGGTTATTCCTTGGATCATTTTTGGTCCGCTCCCTCCTAGAACAAACCTACTTTATCAACACTATGTGAAGTACAAAACTAGGGACAAAGGATAGCTGAAAGTGACTCCTCTGGTAGTGTAGCAACAAGCTTCCTCCTCCTCTCGAAAGGGAAAGAAGAAGCTTGACCATTCTCAAGAAGCTACTTCTACCTCCCTTCTTGAAGAGGAGCTTTGGGTAACTACTATTGGTTTTCACATAAGAAGTCCAATGGTACTTGCTTGGAATAAAGCTAAGCTTCGAGTATCCGACCTTCCTACCTTACCCATGGGTTCTTGCCCCGGTGTGTTTGGTAAGGGGAAGGATCCTTGTGGGGAGTCCTCTATGTATCAAACTATGCAGCCTTCTACTGCTCCTGCTCCCAAGGTAGTGAATGGGAAGAGGCTCGTTGCTGAGGCATCAGAGCTGACTCCCCCCGCTGGTGCTGCAACCTCCTCTCAATCTCTCCCTCTTGGTCCCATCCAAGAGTCTCTCCCTCCACCGGAAATGATCATGATGGATACTTTGATGGTTGAGTAGGAGTCCTCTATCCCATCCCAGGTTTCGGCCTCTAGCTCCCAAAGTTGTAGGAATTTCCTTGCGCACGAGCACAAGCGTCAGTGAAAGGTTTTGGCCACTGAACAAGCCGCTTTGTAGAGGAAGGAAGGGGAATCAATCATCCCTCTTTTAGGGCCTATTGTTTTTTCCTCCTATCTTGTCCCCTCTACTTCAGTTCCATCATCCTTAGTGTTGCTTCTGGCTCCTACTGCGAGCGTAAATGATCCTCACTCGAAAAAGGTGCAGGTGTTTATTGCTCCTTCAGTTGAGTTGCCTCTCCTGATGTCCCTCTTGGACATTCTGCCATTCTCAAAGTCTGTGGACATGTTGAACACCTTAGTGGTGTCCGTTGTGGTATTCTTCTCTTCCTTCGTGCCTTTTTCCTTATCTGTGTGGATCTCGCATCCTCCGGCGAAGCGACAGATGGAGGATTGCTAAAGGGGGTCAAACAAGGAGTCCACCTTCTTTGGAAGGTGGTCCTGCATTAGAATATGACATCCTTGTGATGAAAGAAGCTTGGATGTCCCTAGAGTTTGTCACTGTTGCTGAGTCACTCGATGAGCCTAGCAGTGAATCCCGAGTGCCACCTCCCTCACCCGTTGAATTAACACATGGCACTCCCGTGAAGTGCATGTTTAATTCTTTGGATGAGGTCCTGACCCTTTCAATGATCTTTGCAAAGTTGCTAACCTTTACCCCATAGGAATTGAGTGGAGGAGACCCTGAAGAGTCTCCTTCCTTAGCTCTTGTTGTGGAGGGGTCAGAGGGTTCCCCCCTTGATATTCTGCCCTTGCAGGCTTGTCTTCCTTCCCCATATAATGATCTAGATTGGGAGGTTGATGAACTCTTGGTTGATGAGTGTTAAGGGGGCACCTCTTCTTTATTTATAGTGTAGATTGTGTGTGTGTTTATGTTCCCCCGTACTTGTGTTATGTGTTCTTGGATGACCCTTGTCACCCTAATAGGTGCTTGGATACAAGAGTGTTTATGTGTTGTAAAGCTTCCTCTATTTGTGGCATCATTCTTCCTCTATTATGTGTATTGATTTTTGAAAATTGGGGATGATACAAAGTGTTGGGGGCATTTAGGCTTCCCTTCCATGTTGACCCAATTTTTTTATTTTTATTTTTTCTTTGTGTGCATTCTTCACATGGTCTGATATAGTAGGGGGTTGATGACAATTCATTAATATACTATTATATCTATTTATCTATATTTATGTGCAACTTTGAACCCGAAATATCAGATCGCCCCTATGCCCCTTGTTCATGATGTCATTGTCTCTTTTAACTGTGTTGTTATCTTTCTCTCTTCTTTGCTTGTTTCGTGATGTTGCGGTGCTCATGTGTTGTCCCTCACATGCATGACAACATTACCACAATTACATCTCGCTATGTTCCGCGAGCCACAACATCACTTTTTCATTCTTGCTTTTATCTCCTTAGGATTCCATGTGCCTTGTGCTTGGCACACATCATCCTAAGGGGGGGCTATCATGTCACTTTGATTTCTAGAAAATTCATTTGGTGGCCAATGAATCTTTTCTTGAAAATCCTTTCAAAACATTTTTCAAAAATCACATTCTCAACTAGGACCCCCAACGGAACGTGTTTCCTTCATCATGGTTTCACAAAGAAAGAACTTGAAGAACTTTCCTCCAAGGAGGGAGCAAATTTTCCTGCAGGAGAAGCCTTGACCTTCCCCTTGCGAGTGTGCATTTTCTTCCTTTCGAATTCCTTGATGAAGTGAACATCTTTCAAAAGGATTCTTTAATGTTGAATCAATTTGAGAAAAACATCCTTGCACTTTCAAATAGCACATCCCTTTAGTGGACCCCTTTTCTTTTGAAGGGTTCTCGAGGGACCCCTTTGAAAGCTCTTCAATTTTTGACCGTCTGTGTGACTATCTGCTTGCTTGTTTGTCTATGTGGTTGATTTTTCTTTTCTAACATGTTTCATCTATGAATTAACATTTTTCTTTGTAGGTGCACCTGTGAAGCTACTTTCTAGTTTGACTCTGTGGAGTCCCCCTTACATCGGGCTTCCTTCAGGAGAGAGTACCTGGGGGTGCCTTCTTTGCAAGTTTGAGGATCTGTGAAGCGCTTGCATCTTGCGAGATTTGTCCATCGTTGTTTGTGGGCCTTTGGTGTACTTTGTTCAATTTCATAGTTTCGAGGATCTATAGAGTCCTTTGTTCGTACCTCCTTAGGAGAGAGTACCTGTGGAGTTATTTTCCTGCCCTGTGCTTTCGAGCTCACCAAATTGCAGTCTTCTTCCTTGACGGTTCAAGTATACATTTCTAAACTCTTTGATCTACTTTACTAAACATTCATTAGCACTCATGCTCGCTAAAGTGGGGGAAAAATGTATAGGAGTGAATTTGCACCCCTCCTGCAAATTCCCATTTTACACCCCCTACTTTATAATAATAAAATTTGACTAAGAAATTCCACATCACCCATTCGCATTGAATCCAGTTGGTGCCTGTATTTTGTGTCGGTGGGGGAATTTTTTTTGGGGATGTGAGTGCGATGCACAGACGTCTGCGTAGTGCGCTTCCATCCCTGACAAATCCCTTCCTCTAGAATTCGCAGGGACGTAACATTCTCCATTGGGCATGAAGTGTAACGCCTCTATGTTGACCAGCCAGCCCGAAAATGGCTCTTTCCCTCCTAATCTCCCTTCAAATGCATATTTTTCACATCCATTCCATCTTCGCAATTCTAGAAATTCACTTGATATGTCTTGCATCCTCTTTGCATCTCTTGAGCATTACTCAAAAAATTTTTGCTCGATCAACTTCACTAAGAACGTGTTGTGCTACCATAGAAGTTGCAATTTTGGTGTTTTGCGAGACCTCCTTCATCACTGCTACGACTGTGTCGACTTTTCCAAGATCATAGTCTTGCATTCTCCCTTCATTGGCCTTGAGTTCCTTTGGGTGGAGGTGGTATTTCTTCACTATCCTTCTTTTGTTCTGGTTTGATAGAGTAGCATTGTGTCTTTCGTAGTGTTCATGCTCTTTCTTTTTATTTCCTTTATCGCAATTTCTTTCTTGTGGCTTTCTTGGTTGTCCATGGAGGTGGAAACACAAAATTGGGGGTTTGATTGAGGCAAACCCCTATACAACCCTAAAAATTTTCCCCTCTTGGCTGTGTGTATGTGCATGTGTGCGTGGAGCTTGTTGGTGAACTAGAATTTTAGTGAGTTGGTCTTCGTTGCTCTAGTTTTCATCACCTTATTTATCATATTCATAGCTATTTCTCGTACTTTATTATTCTATTCATTTTGTTAAACTTCATTAGCTAAACTATAAGTAGGATTTTGGACTTTCAATACTGTACTTTCCACTTTCTGGCTGTATGGACGCCAACACGTTGTGCTATTGTCCTAGATCCACATTGTCATCCTCAGGCAGAGAGTTGTTTGAGGTATGGTTCAAATTCTAAAAATCGGCTCGTTTAGCCCCATTCAAGTATCTGGATTAGTAGAGTGCCAGAAGCACTTGAAAGTGCTCTTCATTCTCTATCGTCAACCTAAAACACCCACTTAGCTTGAGGTAAGATAGGGCAGTCTTCTGTTCTTGACTCTCCATGACCTAGAGCCTTGGTGTGGTTGGTCCCCCTACCTTACAAAAAGTATTCATAAATTCCAAAATACCTTTTTTATAACAAGATATTAAGAACCTTAATTAATTGAAAATACTGTACACTTTGATTTAAAAATTTCCTCACAACTAAAACTATAAAAGATAGACTACACATTTTCTTCCAACAATATGGAATACATAAGGAATTAAAACGTATCGAAGGTCTCTATCAGTCATAACTCTAACCAAATACATACAAAAGTATTCATAAATTATAAAATAGAAATTTTAAAATATGATATTAATGTGAATAAGTTAAATTGAGATCAAAGAATTCAAATAGGAAATGATAGCAACAATCAAAAATCAATTGAAATACCTAAAGACCTAATCTCAATGGAGCGTGTGCACATCAAATATGAAAGCATAATAACATAAACCAATATAATCTAATTTACCTCCACCAAAAATGCCTAGCCTTACTCCATAATAAAGTATAAAATTATGATATTTGAATAATATGTGGATTGCTCAAATACTTAGCATAACCTTGTTAGCAAAAGTTGTAAAAAATGAGTATAGTTTAGATGCAAATTTGAGGAGAGATTGAATGATTATATGATGGCTATTTTATAGTTTTCAGTGATATTAGGTCAACGGTGCAGGAGAGATGAGATTGATGGATGAGAATTATTGAGAGATCATGATGAAAGAGCATCTAACATGTGGTAGGATGAGGGGATGTGATGAGGAGTTAAGTGACTACATGAATCCTACATGAGGGAATGAAGTGAAGTGAGTGAAACCGAGGTTGAATTTCAGTCAACTCACTAAGTTTAGCAATAGTCTCTAAATTTAGCTTTAGAAGAACATAAATAGAATTGATATTTTTAGGAGAAATAAAATAATAATTTTATTTATTTTCAGAGGAATGTGCAAAGTTAAACTAAAATAAATAAATAATTTATTTAGTTTTAGAGGAATAATTAGCTAATTAAAATTTATTTAATTATATGGGTAGAGGATAATGCAAGATTGAATTGAATAATTTAAAATTATTTAATTAATATGGATTAAAGAATAATTGACAATAATTAATTAATTAAAAAAATAATTAAAGTGGTTGGAGAGAAATGATTAATTAATTACATAATTAAAAATTATTTAGTTAAAGTTGATGAGGGAAAATGGTGAAATAATTAAATAACTAAAATTATTTAATTAATGGAGGGAAAAGTGTTAGCTTAATCAAATAATTTGAAATTATTTAATTAATAGTGATGAAGGGGTGATTAGTGATGATTATGAGAAATGATGATTTAGAAGAATCTGCTAGAAATTTTTAGGTGTCTAAAATTAAAAACCTTTATTTATTCAAATTCCACTACATTTTGGTTTAAAATTCTCCTTAAAAATAGAATTATAAAAGATATATTATAATTTTTCTTCTAGCTGAATACATAAATCACCATTTATTACAAATTTAAAATATAAATATAAATAAAGTATTTTCTCCCTTATTTTTCTCCACCACGTGGTTTGAACTATCTTATAATTTTTTGCTTCTAAGTGCCTTGTTCTTTTGCACTATTATTTTTGTTATGGTTCTATTTTGAGGTGATTCTCTCTCATTATATAATACTTGCTATTATTTCTTATTAATAAAATTATAGGCGGTTTCACGTTTTTCTTAATAAAAACACATGTGACAATCATGCATCTCAATTCTAAGTTCAACAAATAACTCTTAGTGAATCTCATAATGATATTATTATATAAAAATAAGTCAATAATGGATCCAACAATCATATGTATTATCACAAGATACATAACCAAAATTTGCATAAAAATAAGATTAGTCAACCGCTAATCTATATTACTCAATCATTAATCTATATCACTCAAATAGATAAACATCATCATATAGAATAACAATAATAAAAATATGACCTTACATTATATATACATATCAATATTTCAAATCAATTTAATTAAAACATAATTCATAGTCATCTCTAATCATCATAAGAATAAAAAACATATAATTTCGTCAAAAATAAAAATCCAAAAAAGGTCTAGAAAAATGACACTTAGAATAAATACAAGACCAATATAACCTCTCAAGATTATCCCATAAAAAACAGTATCAATAATTTTTCATGATGTCTTAAAAAGTATAGATTTTTTCTTTTAATGACAACTATCTTATTTCTAAGCTCTTCCCTAAAAAACTCAAGGATTACACACGAACCACTCTCCCTCATAATTCTCTTCATCCTTTAACCAAAGTAGCACAAGCTTTTCTACAATTCTCTAAAGTCAAAATTTTCTAAAAAGTTAAACTTCAATGATCTAGAACCGTGCAAACAAGGACATAGTAAGTGGGTTAATGATTTTATCATATGTTTCTAATTATTGCTTAGAAATATGCATACTCCTATTAAATAAAAGGCCATATGTTTGTTATAATATTTTTTTATCAAAACATTTTGTTACTTTGTGGGATTATAAGATCGATTTTCTAGATGTTAATATTTTTTCTTATAATCTCTCATGTTTTTCTTATATTTATAATATTTCTTCTAAAAATTGTCACCATTATTCAAGTAAAATAATACCACTTCAAATTTCTCCAAACTATTTTTTTTTCTATTTAATTATTGTAATAAAATCAACTCAATGAGGGGAAACCTTGTGAACTTGTTGCAAAGAGCCACTATGAAATGTGTCAATTTTTTTTTCTATTTAATTATAAGCGTACAAATTAATAAAACCACAAAGAACAATATGTGATTGACACTTTGGCTTAATTAAAAATTCAAGGCAAGTGACAAAGTGTGACTTAAAACATGCTATGAGAGAAAACACTAAAATATATATGATTTATAGAGTAGAAATTTTAAGATGTGAGATTTCTAACTTGACATTTTATCCCACTTTAGTGAGCTTATATCACAAAGTGATATAGTGATGTTAAAGTACAAAAATAAATACTACAATTGAAACACTACATAATGAATTATTAAAAGGATATATGATAAGAATATAATTTATTTGGTCTAAGTGATTTAAGATGTATAAGACATATGTGTTAGAAATATATGACCTACAAAGTAAATGTGATAGGAAAAATATAACACACAAATTAAATATAGTAGCACATCAAATATAAAATCCCTTGTAATATATATGAAATAAATTAGTACATCCAATGAAAAATTTAATTATAGAGTTGTGAAAGGAGAAAATATTTATGGAATAAAATGAGAAATGAACAAGAATGTAAAGTTAGAGAGAAGGCATGATTCTTAGGCTAGAGTGCTCTATTACTAGGAATCATAAAGATAATGTCCTAAATAACTAGGACTAGTGTACTTTGTTACTAGGTGATTCATAAAGAGTGGATCAAGGTCATAAAATGAGTAGTTTGGCTTGGAGGCCACATTGTTATAGCTTAGGGGCTAAATAAGATGAGGCTCAAGGGCTAAAGTCAAATAATAAATGCTAGGATAGCATGCTAAAAATAAGAGTGTATTCCCTTCTAAGAATGGTTATGTAGGAATAATGCAATCATTTTAAGGAGATAAGAGATAATTAGAAAGACAATATGTGCATTGTTTTAAAATATATTTAATCATTTAGAGTGATGTATTATCCAAAAATAACACATAAGAAACATGCCAAAATAGAGAGATGTATAATGTGTAGGGAATATGGAGAATGCCCATAGAGAATATGGAAATAAGAAACTAAAATTGCCCCTAAAGTATAAGGGCAAGGAAATCTCACCATTATAAAAAAAAGAATGGTGCACTAGAGATTGTGTCGATGGGATGATGTAGGAACATAGCAATACCATATATAGAAAGAATAACATGATAATAAACTCAATGGGATCTATGTACTTTAGGGTCAATATGCATGTTTGATAATACATATAGAGTAATTTCCATCATCCTCATAATGAAAAAAATATGAGTATAATAGAAAAATTAGTATGACATACAAATTAAATTTTAAAAAGGCCTTTTGTTTGGGTCAAAATGATTTTGTAAAGAACCCAAAATTATATGCATTGTCCCCAAGGAAACTAGGTGAAAGAACCTAAAAAGAGTTTCTTTTAAAATGTGGTGTTATTAAGTGTAAATGTATAATAATTAAGTTATTTATCTTATAATAGATCACCTAAGGGTGTTACAAGCTTAATTTTGAGGAATTGATAGCTATGGTGAATATTTTGCATACAGATCGAGAATCCATTCTAAAGAAAGTAAAGATCCATAATCATGATGCTATGAATAAATCCCTTAGGAGGGGTGAAAATATGGAACAACTACAAATTTTTCAATAGAGAGAATCTTCTAGGCTATTGTAAGATAGTTGTTGAGGTATTGATGAGATAAATCAATCTAGAGGAAAGATACAAGTGTTTCTACTCCTACCTTTTCCTTATATTGAATCATTAAAGGCATGAAATCAAATTAAACTTCTCCTTATAGATTTTTACTTCTAGAGACCTCTATTTTTAAAGTGGTTATTGGTAAAAAGGAACTTCCCTTGCATCAAGGGTGTAATACCCCTCATGCTACTATTTGATTTTGACATTTACTATGGTTTTGTTTGGCACATTGTGATTTTGGTTGATACTGTTGCTATTATGTGTGGTAGCTTAGACTATTACTATACTCTTATGATGCCATGGATATTGTGATGACATTTTATTATGATCATTTGATGGAGTTATTTGGAATGCAGTAGACTATAGAATAGTAATTTATGATGTGGTGTAAAATTATAATGCTTTATATGATGATATGTTTTGGTGAGGGGACATGTAGCATCACTCGTTCGCGAGCACCCTGCTACGCAGTGAATCCTCCTCACAATGCTTTGATTTTATGTATATTGTATATCACCTTGTGGATGCAGGCTTTGCAGGAATAAGACTCGATTCCACCTATTTCGGTAGGTCTGGGCGAGCATTGAACCAACCCAACGGCAGGAAGTTGAATATTTGAGGTGACATGAAAAGTAACTCCGTACCAAGGTGTCAACAGTCTTGTATCTTCATGGTTTGTGCATATTGGTCACATTCAATTGTGTAGTTACATTGGTCTTTGTATGATTTTATGATTTGTCTAAAGTGGTGAATGGTCTTATGTGGTAAATTAAATAATTAAGTAATTAATAAAATAAAACATAAATAAATATGGCAATAAATAAATATTGATAATAAAAATATTACTTTTATTTTGAGTCTCTCAATGGTTGATTTTAATAAGTAATTATTTAATAAAGAATTGTGGAGATGATGAATATTTATATATTTGTTCATGTTGTGGATTTAAAATTTATTTAGTTTTAATTAAATGCATGAAAATGAAAATGTATTATGGGAAAAGCATCAATGAATATTATTTGGTTTTATTTCTTGAAATGTGTCCTCTGGTATTCACGGGAAGAGGAAATTGAAGGGATTCATGGGAATGGATTTTAAGAGGAGGTTTCTTTGTTTGAGGGGATGTTTTTTTTGGAAGGCTGGAGAAATTTTATCTTCAATCATTTTTCTGCCCTTGGTTCTTTTCTGTTTTTGGAGAAATTGGTGCAGAGGAAGGAAGGTTTGGATCCGTTGCTGGAAGATTTGCAGCAAAGGAAGTAGTGCAGCAAGAGGACCAAGCTTCTTCAATCTTCTGCAAGCGAAGGACGCCAGGTTCCTTCTTTTAATTTATTTATCTTCTGTTAAATAGGAATTTGTGTTTGTAAATGAAATTTATATTTAGGGTTGAAAATTAGATAATGACAGGAAGAAAATTTATTGGGGTTACAGTTTAATCAAAGAAAATTGGGGATTGTTATTTGATTGATGAAATCTCTGGGGTTTCTGGGTTGTGGCTGTTTATTTAAAAAAAAAAGAGGGGTTTTTATTGCAATCTGAGAATTAAACAGCATTCTGTTATTTCATTTTGTTTTAAAAATTTTGTTATTGTTTTGAAAACAATTACCTTTCCTCGGATTGCTGGTTTATATATATATTTCTTTATAAAACATTTTATTTCAAACATGCACAGTGAATTGCATGTGTACAGTAATTCTCTGTTACTGTAATATTCGAATCTCTGTAAATATATATACATATATTTATATATATATATATATATAGCTATAGATATATATATATACATATACATAAATATATATATATATATATATATATATATTAATCGAATGAAATTTGAATGGAAATTCAAAATTCTTGGAAACCCGTGTTATTTCTTCCATCGCTCTGTGCGCGGAATTCTGTATTGAATTTATGTTATGTATTTTATGGCTGTGTGGGGGACGGCTTCGGCCGTACCCACCACACTGCCATCATCGGCCGTCGGTACCGTCGGTACCGTGGACAGTCTGGACTGTCCACGGCAGTCCTTCGGACTGCCGTGTGCAGTCCGTAGACTGCCCACGGCCGGCGGGGTCCGGTCCTCTATGCATTTGTTGGGATTAAATCCCCATTTAAATTTTAATGTTTGTGAATATAATTTTTAATATGCGATTTTTATATATTAAAATTCTGTGCGGATTTTTATTTGGATATATATATATATATGTATATATATATATGTTTGTAGATATATATTTATATATATATATAGATTAATTTATTTATTCTGGTTGCAGTATTATTTAATTAATTTCACTGTTATTTAAGAAGAATATATATATATATACTGTTTTATTTCTGTTTAATAGATATTCTGTTAATTCAACTGTTAGTTAAAATGTATAAATATATTCTGTTCTGTTCTGATTAAAATTATATTTTTCTGTAATTTATCTGTTATCTAGAAAATAGATATTCACAGTTAGATTCTGTTTCTTTTCTATTTAATAATAAAGCAGAAATTTTTACAATGAAAATATTAGTAAATTAGAAAGAAATCTGTTTTATTGAATTTACAACTTGGAAAGGATATTGGGGGTAAAACAACATTGTTTATTAATTCTGGTTTTAATATGATTGCATTTTAGGAATGGAATTTATTTTGTAATCTACTTTGGAATTAAATAGGTTATCTCTTTTAATTATTTATTCTTGAAATTTAATCTTGTTGCATTGTTGGGTTTGGGACACTGTTAATTTCTTGATGTGGGAACCCGTTTGTGTCAACACTTTTGTCTTCCAGAGGATGATGTTTTTGCTGAGTTTTATACTTTTTCACCTTGATTTCTGAGGAGTTATGTTTTATTAATGGGGTGTACCGAATTATGAGATTTTGTTATGGTATTTTTTATTTGCGAGATGGTTTATGCCTCGTGTATTGCTTTTGTTGTCATACTTTGATGATTATGATTGGCATGGTACAACCCCTATTTTTGGTGGGTCTCTAGGGAGAGTGGCTCCTCGTGGGGGCCGGCGCCCCGTTTAAGGGGAAGAGCTCAGGATAACCCACGAGTGAGTTAGTAAATAAGTGAAAACCTAATAATTAACTTAGGTGGGTTGGGTAGTAATATCATTGCAAGATTTTAAAAATGGATGCCTCGTCTTCATTAGTGCTACCGCAGACTAATGGAAGGCTGAGAAGGCCGTGGTTGGCAAGGTCGTGACCTCGTCCTCACGAGAGGTCTACGGCTCCGCATGAGTCACCCTATGGACCGGCGCCTCCAATTGGGAGGAAGAGCACAGGACAGCCATAGATGGGACCGGCGCCTCCAGTTGGGAGGAAGAGCACAGGACAGCCCATGTAGGACTATGCGATGACACTCTCCCCTAGTTGCCCATGTGTTGTGTTATTGTGTTCCTCTGGAAGTGGGTTATGGGAGTTGATTTAGATTGTTGTTTGAATTGATTTAAATTGATTTAAGATTATTGTTTTGATACCTCTTTAGCATACGTTGTATGATCTCATTTATATTTTATTTACGATCTTGCATCTTTATGACATTGTGATATGGTGTTATTGGTTGCTCATTTTATTTGGTGTATTGTGAGATGGATCTATGTTGGTACTTTTTGTATGGTTGTACTTTTTGTTGTCATTCTTGGTCGGAGTTACTTCTCTGTCACCTCTTAGCACGGGGGTGGTCGGGTGGAACGTGCTCCGCACACCGTTGGGTTCCCCATCAGCGTTCGTGGCTTCAGTTTCATCCAGTTGAAGATTTATTCCAGTTGATCTCCTTGTAATTTGATAAACTTGTATATTGTATTCATCCCACATGTTTGGGATTCATGATGTAACTTTAAGGACGATGTAACATTTGAAAGATGATGTAATGTAATTATCTACTTTGTAATTTTAATTGGTTATGAAATGTCTCATGGGTTTATCTTGTGATAGAATTTATGTATGTATTTATATAATGTTGTCATTTATAGTTTCTTGTTTGATATCTTATGAGATGATGTTTAGTAATGTTTATTTTTCGATGTAACCTCGTGGGGCCCCAAGGGACATGGTTGATTATGTTGTTTGTATGAAGTATATGAGTATGTATATGATCATTTAATATTGGTATGATGATTATTTATCTTTCTTTTTAAAAAAAAAATATTTGTGTTCTTTTGTTGTTTGTTCTTTGGGGCTTGCACGGCGGGCGTTACAAAGGGTTAATTTATTTCTTCTACCACTTTCAATCAACCCATACCCCAACCCCACCTCCCATTCCTTATGTTTATAACCCATCCCTAATTACCCACATTTCCTCTTTGGGCCCTACTCACAAAAAAGTTAAAAATTAATGTTGAAGAGAAAATTAACCCTCTCCAAGGGTTAAATTCCTTATCCCCTTGACCAAACAAAGTGAAAATTGACCTCATCCCTAGGTGACTAATGATTTGGTAGCTTCTTCGATTCTCTCCATCAGGGTCAAGCCATTCTTGTTGCCCCCCATTTGGCTCTTTCGTACCAACCTATAGTACCTCTTGAGCACTCCCTTGCTATGCCCATGAAGCCTATTGATAATTATCTTACTAATATCTACTCGACCCAAAGCAAGATTGATATCATAAGAAACAAGTGTAATACTTTGGAAGAAAAAGTTAGTAAGTTTTAGTAAATTATTACTCGCAACAACATTATAATTAGATATATGGAGAAAAATATAAAATAAATTAAGAAATAATAAAAATAAACATAGCTGAGATCATTAATTTTAGTAATTAAACCAATAGAAGTTATGTTTCCACCTTGTTTATTCCTTATCTAAAGTTGAATAAGAGGAAATAAAATAAATAAAATAATAGTAACACCATTATATATTATGGTCATTCTATCAAAACTAGAGCCAAGAAGTAGGATGAGTACATCAAGACCAAAGACCACGAGAAAAGTCCTAAGAGGATGATACTCTTATTGATGTTGATAAGAGAAATGATGTGAACCTAAACAACAAAGAAATCGTGAGGTAGGGAGGGCCTTCCAAAAAAATAGATACAAAAGGATGGAGGAGAAAGATAAAGCTAAATAGGAATGTCCTAAGGGGGACACTATTAGTACCAAATTTTACATGTATTAATGGTAAGCTATAAGTGGTTTGAGGAAGCTTGTTGATCAGTAGTCACAATTTTTGCTTTGGTCCTTTGCTAGTTTTAGTTTGGTTCTTATTTTGTGTTTCTTTCTCTTATTCTCTCTATTTTGGTTTTTTATTTTAATGCTTGGTAGTCTCATTTATCATGAGACTCTTCTCTCTTTCCATTTTTTACATTGCATATAATGGGTTTGGTCCCTTCCTCATGTTTATATTTATTAAAAATATATGACCTAACAATGAAACATAAGTCTAATACTTAACTTTAATATAAAAGCACAAAAGAAAACATGAACAATAATATGATAAACTAGGGAAATTAAAAGAACAAAGGGGTTTGAAAAATGCCCCAATTTTTTTTGGGAACTACTATAATTGGCCTAAGGGTAGTGTGTAGAGGTTTCATATGAAATTTCATTAATTTTTTTATCTTTATAATTCATTGCAAGGAGAATTCATACCAAAGGATTGAGATAAGTATGGGTTTGAGATCTCCTTGAGGTCACATAACCACCAGTATTTTAAGAATTATGTAAAATAAATTATGATAAAAAACTATTTCAAACACCTATCATGATAGTTAGTAAAAAATGTAGTAAAATGGTAATTGTGTGTCAAATTAGCTCAAATACACTAAAATATGATAACCATACAAATTTAGCTAGATATATCTAGTTTCTAGTTAGTGACACCATAAAAACTAGTATTTGTAGGCCATGTTGTGGTTGTAAACCAAATTTAATTAAATTCAAAGGTTGGGATTTTTGTAATGAAATAACTTGCACAATAGAAGAATATGATAGAAAATATGCTACAAATACTTGATAATAATTGAGAATAACAAGCCACTTCAAGGGGGAAACATTCTAAATATCTCTAATGAGAATAAAATTCACAACATGATGATGAAATAAGACTCATAACCTCCTCTATATACTTATTTATGCATAGGATATCACCCAGACCAGCTTAGATAACCTTATATAAGCCCTAGGCTGACCTAATTAACTAAATAGGAATATAATAATGATAATATGAATTAATAATTAGGAGTTAAGATAGCCACAAAATGACTATTCATAACTTGATGTACTCTAATATTAAGGGCATAGTATGCCCCCTCTTTAGAGAAGAATTGTCCTCAATGCTAGACAATTTTGGATGCTTTTGAATGAACTCCTTGTCCTCTAATGTGGCATCTTCAATTGGTAAATTCTTATATTAGATGAGATACTGAGTGAGTGTTTTTGTCCTTAGCTTCCTTGTGCATTTTTGAAGAATAAACTCTAGTTCCAATATGATTGTTGCTTCTTCATCGATCTCCAGTAAACATGAAAAAATGGTTGTATCTTAATTATTGATGGAAATTCAAGATTGTAGGTGACACTACCCATCTTCTACATGATTTGATATGGGCCATAATATTTTGGAGACAACTTGTTACTCTTTGACTATTGCTTCAATGACATTTTCTTGTAAGTTTGCAATCTCAAGAAAACCCAATCCCCAACTTCAAAACTTCTTTCACTATGGTGCTAGTCCACCTACTTCTTCATTTGATTTTGTGCCACAGATAAATTCTCTTTAAGTCCTGAAAGTACTTGTTGTTGATGAAGCATGTGGTCCTCCACAACATAAACTCTTGGTGACACCTTCAATGATGATGTGATGGAAGCAGGATTGTAATAACCCTCCTGGTTGCTAGTTGGACTCATTAGTTTTTATGCTTGACTAGATACTTTGATACTATGTTGGTACTGTTATTGTTTGGTTTGGTTAGTAGACTTCATTGTTCATGCTTATACATTCGAAGACATGGTTATTGATATGATATTGTGGTTGTGATATTAGTTTGATTTTAGTAACATTGCGATGCATTAATTTCGTAAATTATGTTATGATGTGTTTTGTTAGTTAGAAATGTTATTTTATCAGTTATATTATAATTGTTAGGATAGATGTGATGAAGGACAGTGTAGCATCACTCGTTTGCGAGTGCTCTGTTACGCTGCGATTCCTTCTCACAATGGAATGCTTTGATTTTATATATGTATGCACATGTACACGACTTCGTTTGTATGCAGGGATTGTAGGTACAAAGTCTCGATTCCACCTGCTTCGGCAGGACAGGGCGAGCACCAATAGCCCAACGGTTAAATGTTGAAACAGAGGTGACAATGAAGTCATCCCGTCCCATGTTGTCAAACCGTCAAATTGAATGGTATTGTACGTTCTTGTAGTTGTCGTTCTTTGTGGGTCATGTTTGTGTATTGTTGTATTTTATTTATGTTGGTATTTTATATGTTGTGATTTATTTAATTAAATGGTGGTAATAATTGTTTATTAAAATATTAGATTAAATTGTATTTAAATATTTAAATGTTTTATTTATTTTAAAAGTCGTGTTTTATTAAATGTTAATTAAATATTAAATTGTGTTTATTATTTTAATTAATTATCTTGTTGAGGATAATTATTAAGTATGAGCATAGCAAGTAAAGTTGAAAAAGGAAATTTAAAACGAAAGTATTGATAAAAAGGAAACATAACTGGAATTAAATTAGAAAGTTTCTTTATATTGGATTTTTCTTTAGAGCTTTCAAAAAGGAAAGAGGCATCTTTTATGAAATGGGAAAAATTTGTGAGTTTTCACACACGGGAAGATTGTGACAAAAGTTGAAAAGAATAAAATAAAAATAATGATTTTGAATGTGGGGATCTTCTGAAAGTTTTCTGGAAAGGGATTTGTCAGTTCTTTTGGAATTGAATAGTTCTTTGGGGATTCTAGAAAGGGTTTTTTTTTTAATCTTTTGCTGGCATGATTTTGGGGAGAGTTTTTTGAATAAAAGATTGGATTCGAATTCGAGCTCGGTATTCTGGAGAGGAGATTTCGAAGCAGGAACGAGAAGCTCTTCGTAAAGGCCATTGGATTCAAGCAGGCATCATCAGCTTCTCAAATAAGCGCAGGACTCCAAATTTTATCTACTTCTTCTCTAGTCTTCTGATTTAAAGAAAACAAAAAAATAATTAGATTATTTGGTGAAAGAAAATGAAACCTTAGGAAAGAGAAATTTATTGAATAGTGAAAATTACTGAAGAAATTAAAAAGATTGTCTATGTGAATTACTCTATGGATATTCTTTCAATTTGGCTGTGTGAAAATAATGTTGAGTTTGTGAAAATAAACTATATGTTCTTAAATTGATTCTGTTGTTTTTTTTTTAGAATTCACATAGTTTTCTTTGAGAACAATTTATTCTGGGATTATGAAAATATATCCTTTATATATATATATTCATATATATATATATATATTTTTATATATATATATATATATATATATACATATATATATATATGCTGTTCTATATATATATATATATATATATATATTTATATAAGTTATTTTTATGCTGTTCTTCTGTCCTCTGTACCTGTAGCTGGGATATTTGTTCATCTGGAATGTATATATAAATATATTATATATATGTGTATATATATATATATATATATACAAATTTCGTATATATTTATACATACATATGTATATAAATAAATTATTTTTCGTGCTTTGTAAAGTATTTGAAATTGTTGTTTAAAATTGAATTTTGGCCGTAATGGCCGTCGGAATCCGTACCAGGGACGGAGGTTTATTTTATTAAAATTCTGTGTTTTGTTTTAAAAAAAAAATAATAATTTTTTTTTTGTTTGGTTTGGGGAGGGGACGACTCACACCACCCTCTATGGCACTTGGCATGCAGAAATGGGATCTGCACCCCCCACTTTTCTGTGATATTCTGAATTCATTTTTTATATATTTATATATATATATATATATTTATTATTGTTTGTTTTTTTTTATAAATATATATATTTATATATATATATATATATATTTAAATATATATTTATTATTTAAAAATAAATAAATAAAGAAAATAAAGAAATGTAATTTTCTTTGGAAATAAAATATTAATGATTTTATTATAATAAAATTTAATGTATTATTTATATATATCTAATGTTCTCTGCTTTTTAAGAATTAAATAATTTGATCATGAGAAAACTGTTGTGCTTCTTTTCGTAACTGCTTCGATTAAAGTTGATTTGGTGCTTGAGTTCACGAACTATGTGCATTTGCATTCTATTTTTGCTTTGGCCCTTTTTGTATCAAAGTGGGAACCCCGTTGTTGATTATGAAACCTTGTTCTAGAGGCATATTTATTTTTTTATGTTATCCTCATTTTGGGTTATACTTTTGGATTTGAAACTTATTGGTTATATGCTTGGAAGGGTTGAACGGTTTTGTTAAGACTTTTGGTTATGAGTTATCGCGAGAGGGTTAATGCCTCGCATGTTCTTGTTTTGAGTATTATGCTTTATATGTTGTAGTTCAACCCTTGCCTGGTTTTGATTTATGTTAAGGGTCTTAGGGAGAGTGGCTCTTCGTGGGGGTCGGCGCCTCGGGTAAAAGGAAGTGCACAAGAGAACCCACGTAAGAGTAGTTAAACAAGTGATAACCTAAAAATAGAATTTAGGGGGATGGGTAGTAAAACACACAAGATAATAAATATTGGATACCTCGTCTATGCATTAGGGCTATTATAGACTAATGATAGACTGAGACGGTCGTGGTCGGCAAAGTCGTAATCTCGTCTTCATGAGAGGTTATCGGCTCCGCATGAGCTACCCTATGGTGTCGGCGCCTCAAGTAGGAGGAAGATCCAGGAGATCCATAGATGGGTGCCGATGCCTCAAGTTGGAGGAAGGGCCAAGAGATCCCATGAGAGCTTTGCAATGACACTCTCCACTAGACACCCGTTTGCCTTGTTGCTTATTGCCTTTGGAAATGTATTTTGGATTTTGGATGTTGTATCAGTCCTTCTGGTTTTTGTACTTTTATTGCTGAGTCAGACTCTTGTGAGAATGATTTATGAATGTTCTTTGGTGACTCGTGTAATTTTCATTGATATGTTTTTTTGTGATGAGTTTCATAGCGTTAATCTTATTATGTTGATCCATGATTATTGTGGATTATGTCATGGTAAACCTTGAGTCTGTATTTGTAGTTGTACTTTGTTGTTCATGGTGTCGGTTTGACAATCATGGTCGAGTTAACTTCCTTGTCACCTCTGAGCACGGGCGGTGAGTTATTTATAACTCACATGGTTGGGTGGAACGTGCTCCGCACCCGTTGGGTTCCCCATCAACATCCTTTGTTCGTAGCATTCCTTCAGTTGGAGTTTGTTCCAGTGGATCATTTGTAAATTCATTTATCATTGTACTTTGTATCATCCCACTTGTTTGGGAAGTGGATTGTAACTCATTATTGAGAACATGTAATCTTATGTTTAAACAATGATGTAATAGTTAGGATCCTTTGTAACATTATTGGATGGGATACTATATGATTGTAATATGGGATGTAGTGATACTTTCACTCTTGGTTTATGGATGTACCTTTATTAATGATTATTGTCATATAATTGGTTAAGTTTTTTAATAATTGTCTTTTACTTTTGTTCTTGTTGTGTTGCGATGTGACCTCGTGTGCCCCAAAGAATGTAACGTTAAGTTGTTTATGTGCAATGTAAATGTATTTAATGTTAATGCATGTTTACTTTGTATTATTTATAAAAAAAAATTGTTGTGCAATGTTGATTCTTTGGGGTTTGCATGACGGGCGTTACAAGGATGATATCCATACAATTCCATAAATGGAGACATTTTTGATGAATTTTGGAAGGAAGTGTTATAACAACATTCTGCTAGCGGTATCCAATCTACCCATTGAGATAGTTTATCTAAAGTGAAACAATGTAGATATACTTCTAAACACTTATTAACAATCTCGGTTTACCCATTAAATTGAGGATGGTATGAAGAACTATGAGTCAATTGACTACCCAAACATTTGAATAAATCCGTCCAAAAGATACTAGTAAAGATAGGATCACGGTCACTAATAATAACCTTAGGTATACAATGTAGCTTTTGAATATTCTCAAAAAATGATTTTACTACTGTACTTGTTGTAAAAGGATTTGATAATGCTATAAAATATGCATATTTAGTGAGGCAATCCATTATTTCCATGATGAAATTCTTACCATTAGATTTTGGAAGCCCTGTAATGAAGTCCATGGAGACCTCTTCCCAACGTTGGCTTAGAATAACTAAGCGTTACAAGAGACCAAGTGTCTTAATTGTCTCCCCTTTATTTCTTTGACAAACCAAATATTCTGCCACAAATTTTTGAACATCCCCTTTAGCCCCTCCCAAAATAAGTCTTTTTTGACCTAGTGATATGTCTTCAAAAATCCTAAATAACCACCCACTGGAGACTCATGCAACTTTGTGAGAATATTTTGTTTAAGAGAATAATTCTTGCAAAGATGCAATCACTCTTTATACCACAAAGTATCTCCCTTCCAAATTTTTTTATCCAAACTACTAGGACCACTTTGTAATTGTTGAATGAGATTACTTGTAGCAACATCATTTTTCCACTCTACTTTGGCTTCTACTACCCAATCTTCTTGTAATATTAAAAGGGCACACAAAAAACTTCATCCTTCTCATCCATCTTCGATAATATATTTTCCACAACATTTTCCTTCCCTTTCTTATATATAATCTCAAAATCATATCCCAACATCTTAGTAACCCATTTTTGTTGTTCTTCAAAAGATAATCTTTGTTCCAAAAAATATTTTAGGCTATCATGATCTGTCTTAACCTTGAAGTGTCTACCCATTAGATAAGACCTCCATTGTTTTAATACATGAAGAATAACTAGCATTTCCTTCTCATAAATAGGTTTGAGTTGATTCTTGTAACGCCCGTCGTGCAAACCCCAGAGAACAGACACAATGCAAATAAATTTTTTTTTTTAAACAATTAAATTAAACATGCAATAACATTAAACCATAATCACATTGTACATTACATCACATTATCACACTTAGTTCTCTGGGGCACGCGAGGTTACATCGCAACATCTAAACGAAAACAAAAGAGAACATTGAACAACATATACATTTATATTATAATAACCATGAATAAGAATACCACCATGAACCAAGAGCAATAGTGTTACTACATTACGTTTTGCAATCATAATGAATCTCTTTAACAAAGTTACAAATGGTCCTAACTATTACATCATTGTTATAAAATTACATTACAAGCTTTTGATATAAGAATTACAACAAATTTCCCAAACATGTGGGATGATACAAATATAATGAACTCTGGACTACAAAGGAACACTGGTACAACTCCAACTGCAAAAATGCTGAGAAGATAGGAATGCTGATGGGGAACCCAACAGGTGCGAAGCACGTTCCACCCAACCATGTGAATTATAAATAACTCACCCCCCATGCTCAGAGGTGACAAGGAAGAGAACCCGACCATGAATGCCAAACCGACTCATGAACAACATAGTACAAATACAAACACAAAGTTTACAATGACATGATCAACAATGTTCACGAATCAACATAATAAGATAAAGCTATGAAACTCATCACAAATTAAACAAGCATAAATAATCATATAAGACACCAAAGAACATTCATAAATCAACTTCAAAAGAATCTGAAACAACATATAGATTGCAATTACCAAAACAACTGATACGACATCCAAAATAAATTCCCAGATAAATCTGAAACAATAAATAGAACATGATTCCAATTAAATCTGAAACAATAATCAAAATACAATTCCAAATAAATCTGAAACAATAAATAGAACACAAATCCAGAGGCAACAAGAAACAAGGCACAAGGGTGTCTAGTGGAGAGTGTCATCACATAGCTCTCATGGGATCTCCTGGCCCTTCCTCCAACTGAGGTGCCGACACCCATCTATGGATCTCCTGGCCCTTCCTCCTACTTGAGGCGCCAACACCATAGGGTAGCTCGTGCGGAGCCGATAACCTCTCACGGGGACAAGGTTACGACTTTTCCGACCACGGCCTTCTGAGTCTATCATTAGTCTATGATAGCCCTAATGCATAGACGAGGTATCCAATGTTTATTATCTTGTGTGCTTTACTACCCATCCCCCTAAGTTCTATTTTTAGGTTATCACTTGTTTAACTACTCTTGCGTGGGTTCTCCTGTGCTCTTCCTCCTTTTGAGGCGCCGACCCCCACGAAGAGCCACTCTCCCTAAGACCCCTAACATAAATCAAAACCGGGCAAGGGTTGTACTCAACAAATAATGCACATAACTCAAAACCAAGCCATGCGAGGCATAACTCATCTTGCGATAATTCATAACAAAATTCAACAACTTGTACAACCCTTCCATCATAAAACCAATAAGTTTCAACTCCAAAAGTGTAATCAAGACGAAGAGAACATTAAAATTAAACAAGCCTCTGGAACAAGGGTTCACATATTACAACCGGGTTCCCATCTTGAAGACAAGCCAAAAATAACAAATAACAAAAGAACCAATTTCCTAGGGTTTTAGGTTCAAAACATCATAGTCAATATTTCATTTATCATACAACATAACACTAGAAAATTTCTGAAATAATAAATATTCAAGGATAAAAATCATTTCAAAGAATAATTAACTCATCCTTATCTTTTATCTTTCGAGCATCAAGAAATCATTTAAAACAATTAAGGAAAATGAAGAAATATATTTAATAAATCACAAACAAACTACTTTTATTTAACATCATAACATATACACAAATATTACTAAGAGAGCTCCCTCCAATCCGCCATATCCAACATGTAAATATTGACCCATAAACACATTATTATTGCACCAGAAATTTCACTCTAATCTAACCCTACTCTTAACATTATTAAGATGTGAGACACCTTTAGTTCATTTAATTAATCGAGATAATAAATCAAATTCATAGAATATTTTGAAATTTCATATTTAATCAATTTTTTATTTATTTTTAATAATAATTTTTTAAAAAAATTAAAAATAAAAAATAAAAAAAATTCTTGACCCCTAATATATTTTAATTAATTTCATCTCAATCCAAATATAATTTCTACTATAGAAGTTTAAAAGTAATTAAATACAAGAAAAAGTGAATTTTTCTTAAGTAAAAGAGACTCCTTTAAGTGCATCTATATCTATTCTATAAAGATCCTATTAAGGGACAAATAATTAGTGAAAAGTTTTAAGTTAAAAAGGAATCTACCCAATTTTCATTCTAAAAAAAGGAAACTTATATCCTTACGTAAACTTAATGGAATATTACTTTATTCCCTAGTTTCAAGGCTTTAAAGGAAGCTGTGCCACTTAATAGCAAAAAGAGTGTCGTACAAAATGTGGAAGATAATTTTATTAATTTATCTTCTTTGAAAGAATGCATTCAATTCAAAAGGGAACTCAAGGTATAAACAATGCGTCTACTAAAGAGGACATTCGTGATTCTAATCTTTATTCGATCGGTTTCAGAGTTCCATAAAAGCATATAATCTAAAAGTTCAAAATACCATCGTATATACAGGACAGGCCAAGGTTACATTATGATAACGGATTCTTAGCCTAAGCTAGTATTTTACCGTGCCAAGGAAGAGAAGGAAAAGCGTTGCAATGCTGCAACAGGGAGCAAGCCAACGTAGGGACAAAGAAAGGCTTCGACGCCATAACCATTAACTTCATGCGCAGATCTAAGTATATATCTATATGAAAACTAACAGATGATATAACCAAATGACAACAGCTATCATCGGCGAACTAAATGGTTATACAGATGCCATAACCGATTTGAGTAAGAAAAGATAGTTAAGATATAAAATTAAGATGAAGAAATTGATGCAAGAGTTGATGATAGCATAACACTAGAAGAGCCGACGCTGATGCAGACTATACGATGCACCATACTGATGGAAATCTTAAGTGACAAGAAGTGAAATTAACACCTTTTATTAGCAATCACACACTAAGGCGAATCAAACTACAGAAGGTTATGGAAAATGCATCCAAACAACAACTTGAGAGTTGGCAATTCGTGTAGATAACCGAACCTACCACTGGATGACCATTGAGGAGAAGGTAACTACCAAAAATACCATCAATGCTGGAGGTACGCAGATCTATATGGCTTAAGGGCAGAATTTTGGTGACACTAAATAAAACACTTTGAAAAGAACATAGGATTACAATAAAATTATGTGCACCGGCCAACATGCATGCAAAATACGTAAGTATAACAAGGCAAGGTTATAATTCAACTAATTTCAGATCCCCTCCCAAGAACATGCTTAAATATTTACAACCATCCCTCTCAGAAGAGTTTCAACCCTGAATGCTTACTAAGATGAAATCATTCCAAACCGTTAAAATGTAAGCATTGACTAAAGGATACACTCCTTAATAGTTAGCTATAACAACATGCAAACCCGTAATAATAAAAGTGAATCAATACATAATCTCAATAAGGTAGCCTTAACTATCCAAACAGGGTATTTAATAGCTAGATTACTAGAGATCGTGAGATCGGTTGATTGGGATGATAGAGAACATCGAAAACTAAGGATACCCTACCAAATTTATATACTACATATAAATCACAAACATGCAACATCAAGCAACAAGTATTCGTTTTCTACCAATAAGAGCAATAGAATCCATTTGCCTGAAAGAGAAGTAGAACAAGGAACAAAGTCACACTAACCTGGAACCTAAAGCTTTACAAAATTGGAGATTTGATGCCAAGATCAACCGTTCGTGCTCAACAATCCATTTCTTCCAAACGATCTGTATTTTTCCTTTCGTACGATTCCTAAAATGCAACCCCCTTATCCTGAACAAGTTCCTTCGCAACTATCACCCACTTTTCTCATACACCACGGATTTAAGAGGTAACCCGAATGAGAGTTGTGAGCCAAATCCCATCCAAAATTGCAGAGATTATCCATAATGTTCCATAAACAATCTGAGAAGATAGACCTTGATTGCAGGATACGCACATTAGCATTTGCGGGGAAGCTCTCTCCAAAATTTTCTCAGCCCCCCCCCCCGTTTTCGAAGTCGAGGTTAATAAAAATAAAAGAAAGGCAAGTTTCCTGTTTTAACTCCATTTCAAGCTGTGCATCCACACGCTTTAGCTTTTCCTTCTTTTTTTTCGATTTGTTCTATTCCGAGAAAAATCTTAACTTCTATTTTTGCCAACTTTAACTTTAGTTTTAAATCTTATCTTCAAGATTTATTTGAAATCAGATTATTCTCTCTTTTAATTGCTTTACTTGCCTTTTTGAGAAAATATTATCCCTTAATTTAATTTAATTTATTTGCAAATTACTCCACCCATAAAATATTAATTTCACCTTAATATCAATAATACGAAAAAAATACAATATCACTCTAAAATTAATATATTTAATTCATTATTTTGATTTTCTATATTCTTGTAGGAAAATTTTAATTAATGAATTAAACAAAACCATTATGTTTATCAAGCAATTCAATTACACCGCAAACAACAAAGCACAAATAAATGCCTATATTAGTATCTAGGAAAGCCACAATGGAGGGGCACTACAATTCTTACCCTTTAATTGACGACTCTCAAAAGAAATGGGCTAACCCTCTTGCATGAGAACTGTGCCTATAACATTTCCTGAAGCATCACATTCTACAATAAAATCCTTTATGAAATCAGGAGTGGCAAGCATTGGAGTTGTACACATAGCCTCCTTTAACATTTCAAATGCTGAATTAGTTGATTCATTCCAATCAAAAGAATCCTTCTTCAATAAAGCTATGAGAGGTCCTACTATACAACCATAATTCTTTACAAATCTTCTATAGTATCTAGTCAATCACAAGAAACACCTCAATTTCTCAATGGTTTTAGGAATAGGCCATTCCATGATTACCTTAATTTTGTTAGGATCCACCTTTACTCTTTCATGTGTGTCATGCCCCAAAATTTTCCAACTTAAAAGAAAACACAACTATTTAAAATTTTCAACTTACAACCACTAACCTAAGCAAATTTGAGTTCTAAGGTAAATCTAAGGTTGATGACTTCATGTTTTATGTCATCTTATCATTTTTAAATAACCCAGTTTCCTTGATTTAATTGGTCTTAAGATATAACTATAATCTACTCCTTAACGTTGAAGGACTATGAACACATCTAATCTTCCTTCTTATCTTCAATCCATTCTTCTAGCCCAAGATAAGGAAACTCATCATGGAAAAATAAAACTTAACTATTGGGTGCAAAAAGAATTATAAGCAACACAATGCTAGATAAGAACCCTTACACAACCATCAAGAAATAATTTCAATTAAAAGATAACATCCAACATTATCATAACATCAGGGACAAAAACATTTAAATATAGAATTAAACAATTAACGAAAGGCTCCTATTATTAATATTACTTATTTGAAATACTTCATTTCTTAGGGGATAGTTTTAAACCAGAGAGATATAAATAATCTTAAATACATTGAAAATAATTGCTTACCCAATCGTAAGAATAGATTTTTAATTTAAATTTAATTGGATAAGTTTCATTAAATACATTTATAAATTTTCCTTCACAATTACCCAATTCCCAATTTTTGCGATTAAATCTATTGCCCAAGTTAAGATTCTAAATGATTTAGTGACCATTCCCAAAGGACATTAGACTTGAACCTAAAATATGAATTATGTATTGAAATCGAGCACCTTGCTTTGAATATAAACATAACGATTAATAATTTACTCTAACGATTCTACTTATGTCCACGTGCAATTTGCAAGGTTTATTTATTTCCAATTCATATTGTCTATTTGCTTATATACACATTGAACAAAATAAATCATCTACCCTTTTCTACTAATGATTTCACATCCGTTGATTTGTATAAAATGATCCTATCTTGATAAATTAAAAAATAATTAATATTACTATTTAAATTTCCTAATTTCAACTAATTATTATATTATTATCGTTTAATTATAAACCTTAATAGTTAAATGTAAGTGATGCAAAAAGATGAATAGCCTGATGAACTTGGTTAAGCCCAAACACTAACACTATTGTGCTATTGATTCTTTTAGATTTAAACCTGATCTAAAATTGAGAATACTTCTAATACTTCTAAGGCTAGAATAAGCAATCTGATATTTTTCATCGATACTATAGTTGTGGTTACCAAATATTCATTAGTTTGGCTGTTAAACTTCCAGAATGGTACACAATAATATAAATTTATTCTAATCAAAACATAAACCTCTTTCTAATCCTTTTTGTGTACAAAGACACATTAACATCTTAAAACAAATACATATTTCTCTTGCAAATTACACCTGTATATAGAAAACCATCTATCTCATTACATTGCATAGAAATATACATATTCTGAACTATCACTCATAATACTTTAGAAATAAACTATCATCTTCAAAACTCTTAATTAGTTAAATCATATACTGAGAACATCAAATAAGAGTCAACACAGATGGGATCTCATAATGTGACACTATGTGTCCCAAGTAATCAATCCATCTCATTAAGACCAAAAAGCGAACTTGGATGGCTTAGCATAGAGTTTATGATCTTCGATAACTTGCAATGCTTGATCTACATGATGCAAGTGTTCTTCCCATGCCTTGATATAAAACAATATATCATCAAAAAACACTAGTACAAACTTCCTCAATAATTTATTAAAGATGGAATTCATCAAAATTTGAAATATAGATGGTGCATTGGTAAGACCAAATGACATCACCAAAAAATCATAACAACCCTCATAAGTCCTAAATGTTGTCTTACAAATATCTTCTTAATTCAAATTTGGTTATAAGCTGATCTAAGATCTAACTTTGAAAATACATAGATTCATTCAATTCATCTAGCAAATCATCAATGACTGGAATAGGAAACTTATCCTTAATAGTGTACACATTGAGCAATCTATAGTCTAGGAACATACGCCAAGTTTCATCCTTCTTATACACCATCACCATGGGTGGGGAGTAAGCACTTTGGCCATGCCCGATAATTCCTTCCTCTAACATCTCCTCAACAATATTTTCTATCTCACTTTTTTGTATATGTGGGTACTTGTAAGGCTTGATGTTGGGTGGAACTGGTTCCCTGAAACTAGTTGTATGGAATGATCATGATTCCTCTTATGAGGAAGTCCTTTAGGCATATCTTCAAAAACCACAGAGTGATGCTCAATTATTTCTTGTAAATTTAGATGGGTGGGGGCATTAGATTGAGATACTTCTAATGAACATTTAACTAGACCACAAATCCATCAAATCCTTTCTTCATAAACTTTTGCATTTGATGAGAGCTTACCATTTGTGGGGACTTTTCCTTCAACCCTCCTAGCTCTACTATATTTTCTTTTGATTGGAATCTCATGAATAATTCTTTTAAGTTCATCTTAATAGTTCCCAAAGTAGTAAGCCGTTGTATTCCCAAAATAATATCTGTTGCACCTATGGAAATAGCATATAGTGGGATATCAAGGTGATAATCTCCCATGGATAATTTAATGCTAGGATAGTTTCCATAACAATTGATAGTACCACCATCTAAAATCAAGACTTGAAACTCTAGAGATGGATATACAAAATAATTTAGATGAGTAGCCAATTTTTTTTATGAAAATATGAGTACTACTTGAGTCGATCAACAAAATTACTTTCTACTTCTTTAAGAAACACACTACCTTGAAAGTTTGTGGGGCACTAAAACCAGAGAGTGCATGACAAGAAATGATTGGTTGGGATCATGTGACTCATCATCTAACTCCCTATCACCCTCTGATATTGGTTCCTCCTCTTATTCCTCACTCAAACCTTCAACATAGAACAATTTATTCTCACATCTATGCCCTCAACTATATTTTCTATCACAATTGAAACATAACCCTTTTACTCTCTTCTTCTTAATTTTTTGTTGATTTAACCTAGTAGGTTGTGTAGGAGATCTCCTTTCATTGACATTCACATTCCCTTCTCACCTACTAGCCAAAAAATTCTCAACTTTTTTTCCATTAATATTGCTTCTGATAAGGATTGTGGTTGAGACAACTGTGCTTCTTATTTTATGTGATCCTTTAAATCACCTAGAAATAGTTCCTTAAAATTTTCCTCTCATATTTTTCACTCTTAGACAACGGGTTTGAAATTTTTGAATATAATCCTTGACCATGCCTATTTGCTTTACGACCCTAATTGAGTTGGCAAAAGTAGCTATCCGCAAAGTTATCTCCATAATGGGTAGAAATTTCCTCTTGAAAATTTGACCATGTGACCATACGACCCTTCTTTCTCTTCTCATCACATAACCAACGATACCAAATGAATTGATTTGGTTCTAGGTATAATGATTCCATAGCCACCTTTTGTTGACTAGCAACATGATGAGTATCAAAGAACTACTCCATTTGATATAGCCAATTGGTTAGATCCTTACCACCAAGATTTCTCATATCCAACTTGGGTATGAATTCCCTTGGAATATGATTATTAAAGGAAGTATCCTTCTTGAACTCAGAGTCAAGTCCAAGGAATTCATGTCCAACAAAACCATTATCTTTCGCCTTACTAGGTAAATCTTCACCCTTACACTTCATACCCTGAATAAGTGATTTCAATTCACTCATTTCTTCAGTAATATTCTTCTCTAATGATGAAATATCACCCTTTAATTTGTTTATTTCATCCTTAGGGTTAAAATCCTCAATTTCTACCTCATCATTCTCTGAAGATTCTTGGTGTGGTAGCATTCTTTTTTCCCCTTATTGCAAGCCTTGCCATGATGGTGGAAAATAATTTTGCAATAATTAACAAAATTAAATTCAAAACAATATGACAATTTTACTATAACTTACTAGGGCCTAGGTCACACTTCAATAGAAAAATATCCCAAAAATTAGGTGATTTGCAACCTTGAGAGCAATTTTTTTGGAAACCCTAATTTTCCAATAAATCACTTATTTATGCTTCTAGTTATTTGAAATTTTTACTATAGTCTCCTCTATTAGTTCTCAAAACAAACACCAAAAATCAAGGAAAAAATTGGTAAGATTTGGGAGATATGCCATTTCTAAATAAATTTATAAGAATTCCTAATTCTGCAATAAATCTCTCAATTCTTATCTAATTCATCTAAAATTTGTATTGTAGCTTCGTCAATAAGTCCTTCAAAAACCCTTTAAAAATTAGATATTTAAATTTACCAAAATCTAGGAGATATGGGTTTCATAAAGTTACCTTCAAAATTGAAAAAATGCATTGTCGTAATAGTGCCAGGATCACTCTTTGATACCACTTTTAATGAAATAAATTGTACAATAGAAGAATATGATAAAAAATACTTGATAATAACAAGCCACTTTGAGAGGGAAAACCTCCAAATATCTCCAATGAGAACACAATTAGTAATATGATGATGAAACAAGACTCACAACCTCCTATAGATACCTATTTATGCCTAGGATATCACCCATGCAACCTTATATAACCTATATAAGCCCTAAGATGACCTAATTAACTAAATAACAATAAAATAATGATAATATGACTTAATTAGGAGTTAAGATAGCCACAAACTGACTATTCATAATTCGATGTACTCTAATATTAAGGGTATAGCAATTTCACTATAAAGAAGTGGTGTAGCCAAATTGGAGAAGTCTTGAGGTGCACCAAGGTTGAAGGAGAATTCCACTTCTATGCCTAGTGTTTCACCTAAGCTTGAGTAAACTAGGGGTACACCCAATTATGAGAAGTCAATACCTCTATTTGGTCTAAAATTTGCAAGGGGCTTCTTACTTACCTTTTAAGTGGTTTTGCAAACTCGTGCTATCTTTGCTTCTATATATATATATATATATATATATATATATATATATATTGTTCAAATCCACCTATAATAATAAAATTTTAATGGGAACATGAACAAAATAAAGGGTTAAAGGGGAAGATACCATGGTTATCATCGTTGTGGGTTTTCGAATAT
>VDFB02327239.1:0-49753 GCA_007258455.2 Sequoia sempervirens
TGATGCTTCTTTGGATGAATTCTGAGACTGTGAAATTTTTAGGTATTTTGGATCCACCTAGATCATATTTACTACCTAAGTCAATCTAGGTTATAATGTTGGTGTATGATGCATAGGTCCAAAGAACATTTTTATATCTTAAACTTTAGAAAATATGGTATTTTAAAATGAGTTGGTTTGAATCAAACAATATTTTTATTATATGTAAAACCAAACAAATTCTCTTAGAATTAGACATAGTACATGTCAAATTTTACAAGAGGAGAGAGAACCCTAATTTTTTTTGTGATGTCAAAGTTAAATAAGAATCAAATATTAATATAACCTAAAAAATAAAAATTTAAGAATGTTGTTCTATTGTTACTTAATACGATTTATGGGATTTTTTACCATCTTTATTTTATTGTACTTTATTATTAGACTTGGTCAACCCAATAAACTTGTACATGTGTTTTGTGAAGTATTGTATAATATTGAGATCCTTGGAATGCTATATCATATTATTTATTATTTGTCAGCCTATGATAAGGAGATGTATGTTGGAAATCTCATTCTGACAATTTTAGACATTTAAACATGATAATTTTGGTGTAAATAAAATTAATTTACATATGAATCATTATTAGATTTAGACTTGTCCCAAATCTCTGTTTGAGTAACTGTATAAAGTGATGATTTTTTAGGGATAAGTGCGTACTTATTTTCATTCTTGCTAAAGAAAGAGAGATAGTCATGTAGTCTAAAATGCATGATTATCATCTTGGAATATATTTTAAGTATGTAGATTACATGATAAGTAACAATGACTGACTGCATGGTATGAGACATGCATTCCATTAACTAAGTAATTTCTATGCCATCATAGAATAATAATTTTATAAATTTTATATTGAAGAATAAATCATTTATCTTAAAGATAAGGGGCACATGAATAACCAAATAGACAAAGTTAAAATATTGGAGATTTAACATGTAAACTTCCATTATCTCTATAATATAAAAATACAAAATATTTTCTATGTAAGTTTCGTTAAAAGTGCATCTATATTTCTATTCATATTATTGATTAACAATATTTTTTTGTTGAATCAAATTTCAAATTTAAACTAGAAAGTATTATAGAGAAAAAATTAAAAAATGAGAAATATAATGGAATCATCATAATGTTAATAGTGTTACATGAGAAAAGAACAAATGTATTCATAGTCAATATCTTGATTTATTAATTGTGATGCAAATGTGCCTTGTGCTACTAAGGAAAATAATTAATTTATGTGGGGACAAGCGTTATGATAATTTTTTCCTCAAGTGCAAAATAAATATTATCTTCCTATATAAATAACCTTTTAGAATTAAAATGGTGATAAAATTTAATGTTATTTGAACCTTTGGTAAAACGGAGATAAAAGAAAAATTTATATGTAATTACCTTAGAGTTAAAAAAGAGATTGTAAAATGCATAAATAATTGATTATTAGGTGAAAAATTAATTTTGTATGAGAGGATATGATGGTTTGGAATCGAACCTTACAATATTCTATAAAGCATGTAAGAAACTTGGAAATGACATGTAAATCATTCAAGGAAGAAGGTGGGTTGGTGTGCTCTGTGCATAAAAATTAGAAGACTAGACATGCATTGTGTGTTTTCAACTCAGGATACGCTGTACACCTCAGATTGCCTTGAATAGGTCTATGATGCATGAACACCAATGACGTGCATGAGTAATTGAGATATATTACACAAATTCCTCTACAAGTATGTCATAGCTTAGAGGAATTAAACCATTGAGATCTTCGTAGAGTGAAAGTAACCATTCCAATGGTTGAATTTAGATAAGCATTTGATCTCTTATTACTAAAAATAATAAAAATCAATAAATATTCAATTTTGATGTCAATTTTATGAATTATGTGATTGTGTTATCTAATTTATTATGTTAATTATTTACTTTAGAGTTATTAAATTTACACTAGTTATTTACATCTATTTTAATATCATTGTATATTTTATATTTTATTAACTCTAGTAATAATTATATTAAATCTATTACAATATTAAATTAACATTGATAACTTTAATGATTTTGATTTTATATACTTTGAAAAAGTAGTAGCACAAAAGTAAAGCTTGGATTTTGACACTTGATTGATTCCTAATGTATAGCTATATGGGAATAAAACTAAGGCTCAATATTTCATCATGTAACCTCACTTGTATACTACCACCTAATGAAAATAGCAGTAAAACCATGGTTTATATTCCTACCATTACATAGGAAAAATTCTCGGAGAGATTTTATGCATTCTATCTTTTAGTTCACTTTAGGTAGTGCCGATCTAATGAGTCTCATGACATAAATTTTTTTAGTATGATGGCCACTTAGTATAAAAACCAATTATTTGAGTCAAGGCAATATATAGACTCCTTGGTTGATGAGAAGATTAAACTCTCAAATTATGAGAGTAGTTCAATTTCTTACCCTTGAGACTTTAGAGATTATTGAGGAGAATGAAAAACTTATAGAAGAGAATTTTGTGAGGGGTCAAGGATGATAGTTGGGAGCATAGGTAGTTATACCATATCAAGAAGGGTCTAGGGTTGAGGATATTAGCCCTAAGTACTTCCTCTAGGCCATCTAGGACTCCCTAATAGTATTAACACTAGAGCTAGATGTCTAGCATAGTGGAGGATCTTCTTGTAGAGAAATATTGAGGTAGAGTCATAGGATCATGATGCCTAGAAACTATTAAGAGGTAGTCAAACCAATTCTAGATTTTTAAGATTTTAATATTCAAGTAAACCTTAGACCATGAAACCTTAGGTTATTGGACCATGCTTTACTTGAGGTTATAAGGGCCAAATTTCTAGGCATTATTTGTAGGGATCAATGACAACTAGTGGTTAGGGTGCTACAACAATATAGAGAAAATTATTGGAGATGTTGGTATACATTATAGAGGGATTATAGTGGTTGATACCTATAAATTCATTATCAATACACAATGATAGAGACCCCATGTATGCTTGATAGTGTACATATATATATATATATAATATTTGATTTAGGATCTTATTACCATAATTTGTTGAGAAATATAGATTGGTGGTAGCAAGATAAGGTAATTTTTGATAGGTTGAGTTGGCTATAGGTGTTAACGTGTAGTAGAATCACTTGTGTATTATTCTATGTTGGATCTTACAATATTTAGCACCATTGTATATTTTTGTATTCTAGGTTTTGGATCTTATGAGATCATATTTAGTATCGATTGACTCAATGCTCATCATGTAAGTATTAACTATAATTGAAAGATAGTTGAGTGCATAGATGATCATGGTGATCATATGGTGAAAAAAGAATTTAGAGATCCATCTCTATTTGTATGATGTAATCTATGTAACTAAAGTGGAGTATATAGAAGGGATGCTATATGTTCGCTATCATGGTGAGTGAAATTTCTAAGGATGAGTATCTTGTGGTTTCCCTTGATGATCACCCAATCTTAAGGAAATTCATTGACACTTTCGTAGTCTCATCCTTTGTATGCCACTAAAGATGTGGAATTTCATATTGACCTCACTCCAAGAGTTGAGCCTTTCACATGCACCATGCATAATGTATACAAAGGAGATTAGTAAGCTAAGGTTATAGTTGAAAGGTTTGTTAGATAAGGAACACATTAATCCTACTATATTTTCTTGGGGTTTCCCTACCATCTTTATAAAGAAGAAGGATGAATCTTTTCATTTGTACATCAACTACTAGTGGTTGAATAAGGTGATGATGACGAATGAATATCCCTTTCCAGGGGTAGATGATTTGCTTTATTAGATGAAGAGATATAAGGTGTTCTCTAAGATTTATCTAAAGTCAAGACATCATTAGATTTAAATTAGGAGGTGGATATTTATTAGAAAATATTTCAAACACCATATGGACACTATGAGTTCATCATGATTATACTTATGTTGACAAATTCTTTAGTGTTCATGAATCTCATGAATATGGTTTTTCCCACCTACCTAGACCCATTTTCCTTGTGTTCCTTGATCAAATTTTAATCTATTCAATAATAGTGAAGGAGCATGATATCCACTTGCATCAAGTTCTATAATGTTTGTGTGAGAATTGACTTTTTGGAAATTTGGAAAAGTATGAGTGTTTCTAGGATGAGATGAAGTACAAGTGGGGCATGTGATATTTGGTGAGGGAATATTATTAGAACCCTCAAATTCAATATTTTAGACTATATTGTGCTAAAGCATGTTTCTAAGGTCAAAGTTTCATGGGGTTAATGAGTTACTACAATTAATTTTCCATGGATTTCATAAAAGTGGTGCATCTTACTACTTATCTTTTATGGAAAGGGAATTTTTTTTTGTGGTTAGATTATTGTGAGAGATCCTTTTAGGATATCAATTAGTACTTGAATATTTTACCAATCCTTTGATACTTGATCCTATAGAGAGTTTCATGGTTTTCACTAATTTTTCACTAGATGGGTTAGGGTTTTACTTATGCAAGAGGAATAATAGATTTATTATGAATCATGGAAGATCAAGAAAAATTCACTTAACTAACCCACCAATGATCTATAATTGGTAGAGATCATCCATGAATTTGTGTGCTAAAGACATTTTATCTTGGGCCATAAATTCAAGTTAATTATTGATCATTGTAGCCTTTAGAATATTTTCACACAATAAAACTTAAACATGTGCCAATATTGATGGATGAAATTTATAAGTGAGTATGACTTTGGTGCTCATTAAATCAAAGGGAAGAATATTGTTGTATGCCTTGATTAGGAGGTAGAACAAGGACTCAATTTTATTCATGATTGGATATGTGAAGCCATACTCTTGAGATAATCCTAGAAGACCCATGCCATCAAAAGGTTTGAGAAGATATTAAGTCATAAGGGTCCATTGTGTGGAAGTTTTCTATAATCTCTCTCAAGTAAAATGGTTTGTTGCAACATCTTGGTCATATTTATGTCCCATCTTTAGGTGGTCTTCACACAATACATATTGGTGTGAAGAAGATGCATGTTGAAATTTAGAAATTAATTCAATGGGAAAGGATGAGGTGCAATATTACTAAATTTTTGTTAGATTCCTTGAATTCCAAAGGGTAAAGGTAGGACACCAACTTCTCATACTTTTGTAACCACTTGATATTCTAGTGAAATTGGGATATGATTTTGATATTTTTTTTTGTTGGTATACCTCTATATATTCATCATCATTATTACATCATGGTGATGGTGTATAATCTAACCAATGTTTCCTACTTTTAATGAATGAGGATGCCATAATTGTTGACTCAATAGCACATCTTCCTAGAGTATGTTCTTCACATCCATGGGGTGCCTTGTGTTGGCACCCTACCTAAATTTTGGTATTTGGTAATTATTTTGAGTTTGAAAATATTCATAAGTATATTTTTAACCTATTGATATGCAAAAATTCCTAAAAGCATAAGGATCAATAATTAAAGGCCTTTATGTTACACAAATTTCCTCTTTTATTATGTTTCATCATTGACTTATTGGTTTGATTATAAATTTATGTATGCCTACTTGGAGGTGTATTAGTTCATTATTAACTTCCCCCATAATATTATTTACTCTAGAAAAGATTCTTGTATCAATCATATTCACTTTCACCATCATGTTCTAGCTATTGTGTAAAGCCTTGTACCTGCCACCTTTTTATAACTTATGAATAATTTTTCCTAGCAGCCTATTACCTTTGTCATATATTTTAAATTGCTCATTAATAAAAACTTAATTTATATGTGATAAATTTAGGTCCCATATGATTATCTAGAAGATCATGTCCCTAATTGGTCCTAGGATTACATATGTGGCATGAATTTATTAGTCTATGATTAATTTGTCACAAAGACTAATTTTCTCTTAAGCTAATATTATGTTGTATACTATGTGTTATGCATTATTTCAAAAGGATATGGCCATCTATAATTAATATCTAGTATAACATGTGGTGATCATCCATTGGTGGATGAAAATATTGGATGGGGGAGTTTGTACAAAATTGTATGACTTCTAGTGGCTAAGTCTAGTCCTAATAGGCAAATTGAAGGCCTTCACTTTTAGATTAGCCAATTTACATTGGCCATCAAATTATAAGGAAATTATGAATGGTTATATGTCTATTATTTTTAAGCTAGAAAATTAATGAATTAACACTAAATTTACTTTGTATAAGCATTGTGAACAATACTAATGAGTAGCCTATTTATTTGTATAGTGATTTCTGTTAGCCCTAAGGATATACAATTTCATTAAAAATACTCATACCTTCAATTGGTGTTTCCAACTAATTGTCTAGGTTTTTCTAAAGATTAGCTACTTATTATGCTAAAAAACCCTAGGTTAGTGGCAAACGATTAGGAGAAATATTTTACAAGTTCTCCTCTACACTTTAGGCTCTAAAAAACCAAGGTGGGTTCCCCTATAACACCATGCAACAATAACAACATGCAATGGTGCCTTTGATAACAAATTATCCACACTAATATGGAGAAGGTAGTTTGGTGGGATAAATCATCTTTGCAACCCTATATTTTTCAGTGGTTCCTTGTAGTGTGGTAATGGATACAAAACAATAAAAATGTAGGAAAGTAAATGGTTTTGATTTGATTTTATGTTTGATTCTGCCTTAGCTCCAAACTTTTTGAATCTCCTTGACCAGTGCCTTATCCACATAGAGTCTAGAAATGAAGTAAAACTCCTACAACAGACCAACCTTTGGATTCTAATACCCTTACTAAATTACAGTAAGAAATCAACAAAAGAATAATGCCATCACACTACTTGCAAATCCACACTGCAACGCCACAATTTCTAATGAATGAACTGAAAGAAAAATTACTTCTACTCCTTGAATAGAAGCTAACAATTCAAACACCTATAATATAAAATGTGATATGAGAACCAAACATAACCCTTGATTATATTGATTCAAAAGATAATGAGTACAACAATGGAGAGCATAATATATTGATATTTGGATTTTAGAAAAATACAATGAGTATTCCAGTCATCTGTTGTTATTACAGAGCAAAAAATTACAACACTTCTTCTATGAGTTTCTAAGGACTTATCTATTCAACTTGACCCTATACAAAGAATAATAAAAATAAGAATTAGAACCAACCCTTCAAAATATTACAAAAAATTCCTTTATAGTGTAGGCATAACTGCAAATTGATTTTAAACCCTAACCCTAATTCAACTAGAGTTATAGAAGGGATGAAATCTGTTCGAATTTCACCAAACATTCGAATTGCCCAAAAACTTGAGTAGTAACTCCAACCATAATGGCTCTGACACCACCAAAAAACATTCATCATGATCATCATCAGTACATACCTTGAGCTCATGGGAAATCCACAAAAAATCCAAGTGAGCATGTCCTGATAAGAGAATTTGGCATCTGCAACACATAAAGAAGTACTTGCACAACCATAACCATTAATACAACATGGGAGGAGTGAAAATAATCAATCTAGAGCTGATCAAATTCATTTTGGTCACTGGAAATGTAGTTGCGCCATCAATTATGCTGTTCTCATGAAACAAAGTTGCTAGTCGTTGAAGTTTGAATTCTAGCCACTCAATCATGGATAAATGGTCGAGATCAAGCCTTAAGAGAAGTTTAAAATGTGATTATTAGATTGAACCTCCTTTAAACCTACACCAAAAATCTCTATTGCATCACATAAGCCTATCAAAACTTTGTTCCAAGTTCAAAAACCATTTTTGCAATGTAAAGGAGATGCACAATGCAATACAAAAATTACCAGATGTTTCCTTAGACACCTGTCGTCAAATTTCTCCATTACAATCTTCAAATTTGGACCCACCATGCCATTCATCACATATCACAAATAGGCCTCAGTCTTCTTGATTCACAACAACAATGTGAATAAACTATGCGATGACTGTTAGATCATTGCCTTCATTGCTCACCATATGATTGTACCATCACACATCACAAATAGGCTCTAGGCCTAGCAAAGTAAAATCGTGATGCGAAGGGACCCTACGATGAACCCAAGTGACACCACATGTTGTAACTCAAAAGGGACATTGCACATTTCACTTTCCCTTGACATTGAGAAATGATAACCATGGTGCACTAGAGTCATGCACTGCAATAGCCTTTTGCCACCTATCACCCTAAACATGTGTCAATAGATCACACTCACATAGGCCTAAGTTGAGGATCGACCATCTCCTCTGCAAGATAGTGGGATGCTACCATCTGTCCCTTTTGAGGTCATATTCCATTATCATCACACATCGCATTTGTGACCCTGTCAGTTTAAACACAAACCGCGATGTGAAGAACTCTTGCGATGACTGTCAGATCACCTCCCCTTCATTGCAACCGTTGATCTTGAATATTGCAAATCGCATTTTCAGCCCATACTATTAGGAATCAAAATGCGATGCAAAGGGATGGTGAAATGAAATAGAATGATAACACCTATCCATCGACCCAAGAGCATTAAAGCCATCACACATTGTACAAAGGGAACCAATGGTGGGAGGGAAAAATGTGATGCAAAAAGAGTGGGTGATGCAATGAAAAGTCACCACATGGTGCAAGCTGAGTGGGGGACAAAACAACTTAAGTGAAATAATTAGCACATGCTCAATATGTTGCTTTAAGATGGGGACCTTGCCTAGGTAAATGAATGAATGATATTTTAACAAAGGAAAAGGTGAATGATAGGCTTGATCGATAAAAGGAGAAGTTTCAAAAAAATGTCGATGATCGATGAAGTTCTAAGAGCTTACCAAAAGACTGACAAAATTTTGACTTAGCTAAATTTAATAAAGGCTTAGATAGAGACTTAGGAAAATGTAAGATTACTTTGGTGTGTAGGCTCAAGCGATGAAAAGGAAGCAAGGGATCAGTATACACATGTAACCTAGACATAGGTTATAACTTAAACAATTGGGAACCAACCATAGGAGGTCAACTCAAAAATATAACAAAAGCGCATGCTCAGATCAGGGGTTTATGGTTTTAACACATGAGGGTTTTTGGAAGCCCTAACTTGCAGAATTAAAACCCTAATTTAATAGGATTGAGGAATTTCAAAAACTTTGAAATCCAAAATCCTCAAAATATCCATGGATTTTACAAGCTCCATCGGTGGCTCTAGTTGGGGACATCTGTTTAGTAGAAACAAAGCACAAATTTAGAAATTTTTGGGAGAGAAAACCACAAAAAAAAAGATACATTATAGTACAATGTACATGGATATGCCTTATAAAAATTAGGGTTTGAGGAATTATCCATTCACTGGCAATTCCAACAATTCTTCATTCATATTTTGCAAGATATATGAATTCTCACCATGATTGCTACAAATGACATAAGGGCCAATCTAGAGGGCCTCAAACTTAGCATGTTTTCCCTTATCCTAGATTCTAACATTCCACATTTTCCTATCTATAGCTCTCTTTTCAAATAGGTATTTGACCTGTAATTGCTTCTTCAAGTTGACATTATGTACTGCTTTTCTTGACTCATCCAACTCTGTTAGTTGGTTAATTATACTAGTCATACTGTCATCAATGTCATCTCCATATTCCTAGGTGAACTTATACACTGAAAATAGATTGTTCATTGGCATTATTACATCCATTCCATACACAAGTTCATAAGGGGATTTTTTTGTAGCCTTCTTGATAGTTTTCCTATCATTCCATAATGCCAATTTCAACTTTGAATCCTAAGATCTTTTTTTCTTCTCCATCATTCTTTTTATGATCTTCATCAGGATTTTATTACTAGACTCAGCCTGTCCATTTCCCTATGGATGGTAAGGGGAAGAGTATGATATATCAATTCCATAACTACTACAAAAATCAATAAAATACTTTGATCTGAAACACATTGCATTGTCCATGATTAACTTTTCATAAGTTCCAAACCAAACCAGAATGTTGTCCATAATAAAATTGATGACAAATTTGCTAGTGACCTTTCTTGTAGGGATTGAATCCACCCATTTGGTGAAGTAGTTTGTGGCTACTAGTATCCATTTATGGCCACTAATGGGAGAAAATGAGGCCTTACTATTTCATCCTTTATTTTCCTTTTTACCCCTGGTTACATTATCTTGTTTATACTTCCTATCACCATTTGTTGAAGGAAAATAGATATATTTAATAAGTTGTAAAAAAAATTAAGACTATCCATAAAGCTAATTATTCAAAGAAGTATTAATCGTTTCATGACTAAATGATAGGGATAATTAAGGGTGCGGGTTCAATTGCTGTGAGTATATGGAAGACACAAGACTAATAAAGAATGAAGTTGCTAGATTTGAATGGTTGCTGATGTCCTTCTACTTAGGTTACTTTTGGGATTGTTATATTTTTGTTTCTGTTAAAGACAAATTCTGTTTACTTGCCTTAGGCTGATAACTTGTTTCTAATTAAACTCTTTGGTTTTTTGGCTATAGGCCATAACAAACCCGAACTTTATCAATTTTTGGCATATCGCTTAGTATATATATGTATGTATATCTAAGATTGAATATGTGTGGTGATTAATCTATCAACAAACTTCTGCTCTACTTTCATTTGAATAGTTTTGTGCGTGTGGATGATTATTTTCGTATAGAACCAATCTTCTTATCTCATCACCAAGTGAACCAGGGAGAAAGGGCCCACTGCTCGGATCACTTGGTGATTCTGTCAGTATAGTTGGTGTGGTAATATGCGCTTTCATTTATGTAATATTTTAATTTCATTTATGCAACATGTGATTCCATTTCTGTCTTATTTTGTAACATTTCCATCTTGCAATTTGGTTTAATCAATTTCTATTTTTAAATTAATGTTACATTTGATAATAATGGTTTGTTGAGTAGAAGCATGGAAATGAGTTTATTCTGAGTAAAGTAAAGAAGTTGATGTCATTGTTTTATATTCTGTTTATATTCTACAATTGTCTATGCTAAAATTCCTATCACACTTCCTAGAACAATTTCTATAACTTCCTATCATAGAGCAGAAACACAATTATTAAATGAGATTTTTGATTAGATAATCATTGTGAGATTTATCTGCATTCATCCTCACTTCATTCACTAGTCTCAGCCCTTAGGAAAATAAGCCACAATACCTTTCATGAGCTTATGATTCCTAGATTGACACTTAGGAACAAATTGAGGAAACTGACATGAATTTATCGAGGATTGAGTTAAACCCAACCAAATTGATAGAATTACAAGGATAGTTTATTTCTAGTCCGAACATTTTGGTGTTGTTGTTGGGGAAAGGCATTAAAGGCCTAAAAACCTAGTGAGTTGAGTTAGGACCATTGCACCACAGTGAAATTCTATGTGATTATCAACATTTCCTAGGTGAGTACCCTTGGTTTTCTTTGTTATAGATCATATAGATGCATGCATCACATTAGAGATAGTAGAGGAAGATTAGTTAAGAAGGATATAGGAAATAGTTCACAACGAGAAAACCCACACGATGAATTAAAGCAATTAATTGTGAATATACCATCTAAGAAAGAGGTGGTTGAACTGGATATTGAAAGATGTGTCATTGAGTCCACCTTGGAGTCTCCTTCTAGCGTCCAACACGAGTTTCTTGAAGATTCATTTAAAATGGTTGCTAAATTATTTTGAGATTCTTACAAGCACCGAAGTGGTAAGACCCCAAGTGACCTTAAGCCATTCACATCTTTCTACAACCCTTGGGCATTCAGAACCATTACAACAACAAAAAAAACAACAATAACAATAGTAACAATGATGAAAGAGCATTGGCCAACAACAATCCTGTTACCTTTGAGTTTCCCATTACACATCCATAAGAGGATGCCCCTATGAAGAACATATCTCACTTTGCCTTGCCTATTTTTTGAGGTTTTTCTATGGAAGACCCCGATATGTTTTTCTTTGAATTTGACATTTTATGTCATAGTTACAAATATCAATATGATGCACATAAACTTAAATTGTTTCTAGCTACTCTGAATGATACAACATTGTGATGGTTTATGGGACTAGGACGTGAAACCATTCATAGTTAGGACAAAATGAAGAAAAAGTTCTTGGAGAAATACCAAGAATATTGCAAGACCAAGAAAATACAAGATGAGATATTCCACATCATGCAACACATAGAAGAGACCTTAGAAGATTATCTAGAGAATTTTCTATTTAGTTTTTAGATTACTAGGAAAATGGGGTTAAACAATGACACTATAAAAATGATATTTCTTAGGGGGATTAGGGATGAATGCTTAGATATTTTGAATCTTATGGGTGGTGGAGATATTTCTAAATTGAGGTTTGATGATATTTGTGATGTATGTAGGAATTATTCAAGGTCCACCTGTTCAGTAAGGGGGTATACCGAGAAGCATGTCTCTTCTAGAGGGACAACAGGTGTCACAAAAAGAGAACTAGGTACCTTTGTTGAAGACCTCAAAACTGATATATTGAGTCACATGGGTAAGTAGATCGACACCTTGTATACATGGAAGAGGCAGGAGGAGGATGAAAAATCCCTTGTTTTATTTTTTCCTATTTGTCGTAAAAGGCATAATAGTGAAGAGTGTCCCTAAAATAGAACAAAAATCTCTTCTTTCGAAGATGCCAATAGAGACACCATTCTAAGACCTCTTCCTATAGGCATGATTGAAGTAGAATATACTAAATAAGTCTGTTTACTTTATGGCCCAAACAAGACCTTGTAAACCATGAGGAATGCCCCCAATTGATTATCATGGATCACCTCCAAGTCCTTTTCCTCCTTAAAAAAATACTTTCTCGGACCAACCTGGATGGTTTGGAAGATGGCAACAACCTCCACACTACCCCTAGTGGATATAACAATATCCAAATGCTTCACAATTGTGGCAAGAATGGCGAGCCCCACCACCAACATATCCACAATATCAATTGTACCCTCCATATCCATCACCATCAGCAATAAATACCTATTAGCAACCACAACAACTTTTACCACCTATTCCATCATCATCTAGTCAACCATCTAATTCGACCCAACCACTAAAAGTTGTTGGTGTGAATAAATGTCTTGTACCTAGTTATTTCACTTACTAGGGACTTAGGGGACATATTCACATGTTAAGTTTACTTAGGTCCTAAGATTCTTTCTAGAAGGTGTTAGTTGTCATTAATTGTTATTGTATCTTTTGAAACTAACACATGTGACCTAGGTAGTTGTGATAAGTTGTCTCATATCATAAGATTAAGATGCTTTTCATAATATTATGACATATTATGTATCACCTTAGCTATATAACCAAGGGGTCTCTACTACATTGTATCAAAAATACATTGATTCCTTTTGCATTCATTGATAGGAATACAATTTATTCTTTTCATTTTGATCTTTTGAGTATTTTGTGCTTTCTAGGCCTTTAGGTCTTGGGTGGCTATCTCCATAGACAAATATTACATGGTATCATAGCAAGTTGAGTGCCTTTGGTTAGTCTATTAGGAGATCTTGAGTGCAACTCTTGTATTTTCTTGAAGCATTGAGTATGATCTTCTCTTACACCTTTGGATGATCTGGAGAGTCAAAAAGGTGATAAAAATACCAGATTCTGGGGGGGTTCCTTTTTTGGATTTATATTTTAGGTGCATTTTGAGAGATTTTTGCATCAGATTTGAGCTTACTATTACGTCTGGAGAGTCCGAGAAAGTCATATCTACCCTTTGTTTTGTTCTAGTTGGACATTGGAGGCCAAATCTGCAAGGGTTTGAAGTTGGGTGTTGGTTGTTAGATCTAGAAGATAGCCATATTTTTAGAGCATTTTGGGTCAAAATCAATCCTGCCATTGCGCTCAGAATGCCCAAAAACCCCAAGATCGACTGCCGAATCATCAAATTCAGACAAAGTTGCTCTTGGAGGCAAATTTTTTTTAGCAGGTAGGCCATATGACCCTTCTTGTGTAGGTACAATTTTTAAACTAAAAAATATAAAAAATTCTCACATTTTTTTAATTTTCAGTGAAAAAAAATCATTTTTTTTTTATTAGTTGCATTTTGTTTTAGTATAAAGTTTTTTCTTTAATAATTTTCTAGTAAAGTTTTTTTAATAATAAAAATAATAATTTTTCTTTATTATTTTAATAAAGTTTTTTTTCATCAATTTTTTTTCTTTATTATTTTAATAATAAAGTTTTTAAAAATTGAACTTTTAAATGAAGTTTTTTAAAAAAAATCATGCAACAATAATCAAACCTGGACAAATTATGCCTACCGATCGAGCATTGTCCTATACCATCCGTTCCTTCAATCAATAACCAACAGGGCTAGTCGCTCCTACCAACATCCACCTGAAGGACATTTTTCATAGCTATATGCTTCAGGGCACATTTATGCATGGCTTCTTCATTAACATTTCCAGATTTGCATCATGATTTTTGTACTCTTCTAATGTTGTAAACACACTAAAATAAAGTGCCACAATCTTGCTATTTCAGTGTACTCTGTCATATTTTATGCTTCTTTTTGATCTATGTATCCAGTGTTAGTTCCTATAGACTCAACGAATGCAACGACTAGTTACCCATGCATTTTGGTGTGATGGACTAAATACCGTATAGACACTCCTATTTTGCAAGCAATCTGCCTATCTTCAGAAATCAGGTTCTACATCCAAAGACTTGGTACCTATCTCCAAGTTGTGATAATGATATACCAATTTGTCAAGAGAGTGTCTAGTTGATACTCATGCAATTGTCTCCTTGGTTCTGACCTTATTCCTATTGCAGTGTGGATTCATCTATAGTTCTTCATTGACAATTTTTGCAGTTACTCTTGAGTTGGCAATTTCAGCTCAATCACCAGTTATGTTGACATCTTTTGCAGTGGTACCTAATTCTTTCTATCAATGCTTGTCACAATTTGGAATTCTTTTGGAACAACATTTGGAGGGCTCATCATTATCTTTGGTCCACTCTACATCAGTCTTCACATTGTTCTTCATTGTCTCCTTCTTCAGTCAAGATTGGGACTACTGACATTGTGACATTTGAGTAGGGACTCACCTTTGGGGGGCTTGCATGATCTCTCTTCCTTATCTCTTGGGGGTGCAGGATGTTTCTTCAGGGGGGTCACTTGACCTTCTTCAGTATCTCTTCTGAGGGGGAATTTTCCTCACTCGAAGTTTTGTCCTTCTCATCTTTTCAAGAGCAGTTTCTTGTTTTGTTTCTCTTTGGGGGAGGAGTTTTGTCCCACTGGGTTTTCTCCTTTTCCCCGTTTGTGAGGGATTGCATTGCATTTGTACATGGGTACCTAACATGGCCATAGGGGAAAAGGAGACATATTCTCCTTTTCACTTACTAGGGACTTAGGGGACATATTCACATGTTAGGTTTACTTAGGTCCTAAGATTCTTTCTAGAAGGTGTTAGTTGTCATTAGTTGTTATCTTATCTTTTGACAACTAACACATGTGACCTAGGTAGTTGTGATCAGTTTTCTAATATCATAAGATTAAGACACTTGTCATAATCTTATGACATCTTATGTCTCACCTTAGCTATATAACCAAGGGGTCTCTACTACATTGTAACACAACTATATTGATTCCTTTTGCATTCATTGATAGGAATACAATTTATTCTTGTCATATTGATCTTCTGAGTATTTTGTGCTTTCCATAGGCGTTTAGATCTTGGGTGGCTATCTCCGTAGCCAAATATTACAAAATCAACACCTATGCCCACACAACCATCACCCAATTTGAATAATAAGGTGGCTCATCCCTTTTACAATAATGAGGTGGCTGGATTCCCAACCTATCCTATTAATGCACTAGAAATTGATGGTGTACAACTAAGATCAAGAAAAAATATTGATGGGCCAACTATCATGGAGATAGAAGATTCTCCAACAAAACCAGTAGAAGAATAACCAAGGTCCCCATTTCTTGATGGGTTTCAAGAACAACCAAAACAACAAGAAACATCTCAATCAGGTTTTGATTTTGTGAATGAATTACACAATGTTAACATTGGAATTCCTCTCTTGCAGGCCATTTGAGATGTTCTAGTGTATATGAGAGCAGTCAAAGAACTATGTGGGAGAAAAAAAAAGAAGAAACAAGATCCCAAGATAGTCCAAGTCATTGGACAACTTGCAGATTTTATGTTGGGGAAGATTTCCATTCCTAAGAATGTAGATCTTGGGAGCCCAATGATAAAGGTACGTATTGGTAATATCGTTATCCCAAATACACTTGTGGATTTAGGAGCAGCCATAAATGTAATGAAAAACGAGACTAAGGAGAAACTAGCCCTTTAAGGACTAAGACCTACTCCAATAGTCTTACAAATGGTGGATCATTTCCTTGTAAAGCTGAAAGGTATGATTGAAGACATTATTATTTTTGTTGAGTCTTGGGAATATCCCATAGATTTTATGATTTTACAACCAAAAATTAAGCTGGGGGGATACCCCTTAATTTTAGGTAGACCTTGGTTAGTTGTAGCTAATTCTTTTATTAATTACTAGTATGACAATACAATGATTTCAAATGGAGAACAAATGAAGCAACTGATGTTGTACCCTCCAGCACAACCTTTATTGGAAACATATGATTCATTGTGGATTGATAGTGATTTAGATGAATCTTTTCCTATTTTGACAATTGATCAAAGTAGGGAGGATAAAGAAATATCAGAAGACAATGTTAATAATTTCTTGCAAAATGTCACGTCTCATACTTTGATGCTATTTTGACCATGACTTACTTTGATGCTATTTGGACCATGACTTACTTTGACGCTATTTGACCATGACTTTGTGGGATTTAATATACAAATTATGATACGTGTTAGAGCAATATAATATACTACAATGCTTTGGAGTATGGAAATGTAGAAAAATAATTGTTTTCTTTCAGAATTATGAGTGCATTTTATATTAAAATGATACTAAATAGGAATGTTGATTTAATTATTGCCTAAATTTATATTTCTATACTGGATACTAATACACTTTCGTTTTTGCACGCCTGAGTGCATTTGAGTGGCAGGTGATCGAAGGCCAAGAGTGTGATTGAGGAAAAGAAGGTTAGCTTTCCGACAGGGTAAAAGAGGAGAAGCTCTCGATTACGCACACACCACTTAAAATCATGTAGTTGCATTAGGCCATTTCTGTTTTCAATGTGAATGTTTGAAATTGATTAGCATAGAAAAATTAAAATATAGTTTAATTAACCTTAAAAATTATGAAAAGAATATGGTTTATTCTATTTTAATTTATCCTTGTGCAATAAAAAGGAAAGAAAACCTAATTTTAAAAGAGATATAATATATAGGAAATTAAAGAAATAAAACAAAACAAATAATAAAGTAAAAGTATTATGTTTGCATATAATGAAATAATTGGTTTATATAAAAGGGAAATATTTCTGTTTGCTTATGGTTATTTTTTTTCCCAAAATAAAAAGGAATGAACAGCCCGAGAGAACATTGGGCTCTGGAAATTTTATCTTAAAACCAACAATGCTGTTGGCATGTGGCAATCCTTAGAATTTGCATGAGAATTTTATCTGTCATCTGGAAATACTTTGCATGATCCTCGAAAAGAGGAATAGAGCTTTAAGAGAGAAAAGAGAACTTCCATTCAGTCATATCCGAGAGCTCTGGAAAATAGGCGACAAGAAGGTATTACTGGGCATCTGCTCTGAAGAAGAAAATTGCCAGGTTCTTTTCATACTTTGCCTTCATTTAATTTAAAAATTGCAGTAAGGAAATTGAAGGAATGAAATGCATCATTCCATGATATGAGTACAAACAACTGAGAAATCTTTTCCAATTTCGTTTCTGCATCTGGGTAATAGTTTACTTTTCATTGTTGCAATATAGAATACCCAATCTTTTCTTCCAGAATTAGGGTTTCATTCTGTTACAAAATCTGCAATTTATTAAACTGCTCTCAATTATAATTGGAAATATATATAAACATATATATATATACATATATATATGCACAGGAATTTGAATTCCCGTGCATATATACATATATATATATATATGCATATAATGACTGCATAAAAACCCTGTCATCTGAAATAAATTCAAAATGCCTTTGAGATAAATTCGAATGCAGATATACTGGACGAAATGTCTTCTTATTTTGAGTTTTGAAATTGTTATCCATAGGAATGAGGAAGGGATTTAATCCCTTGTCCTCCCCATGGGAAGGACGCGACACTGTGGGAGGCTCACGCCCTCCACAGGCCGAGGCCTGTGGAGGAGGCGCGAGCCCCTCACAGCCCGCCCCCTCCCCATGGGAGGGGCAAGGGCTTCCCTGAGCCCTTATGTTGCTCAATGCCAGTAAGGAAACCCTGTAAAATGTTTATATTCTGTGTGCACGGCCAGAGAACTTTTGAACAGTCATAAAAAAAACCAGTATTTTCTTTCTTCAAAATTTACACTCAACTGTATATGAATTTTTACATACATATATATATATACACACTTAGCTGTATATGTATACATATATATATATATATATATATATATATCCATGCATATACATACCAAAATGCAAGTTGAAACAGGAAAATCATTTCCAGAAAGTGGTATGAACTCTATTAAATATCACAAATATCTCAGAAATGTTAAACCTGGAACAAGAACAGAATTGTCTTTGAGAACCATGTAAACTGAAAATCATCTTGATTACCTTGTCATATACTTACCTACAGTAGTACAATCCTGAGTAAAGGAATACAACATAAAAATTGAATGCAAGATTATCTTTCAAACCTCTGATATTCTGAATAAATTGCACTGTTTCAGTATATTATTAATACTCTGAAACCTATATTAAAATTGGGTATTACACTATCAGTCAGCCTGAACTTGGAAAGAATAGAAGTACATACTGAAAACAGAAAACACTGTTTCATTCAAACAAATTAATTAAATATTTCTTTCTAATTGTGCACTGAAAAGTATTATGACATACATGTTCTTCTTTAAAACAGAGCTTTTATCCAAACCAGAAAAGGAGTACTCTCAAAAGAGTAAACGAAATCTTACTACTGAATTTACAATCTTGCTTTCAAAGGATGTTCTGAAATTCACAATTGAAATTCTTTTTAGAATTAATTGAATGTATGAAACATGTCAGAAAATGCACAACTTTCTGCTTTGGTATTTATTCATACTTTACTTGTGGTAACTTCCGGCACAGGGTGCCGAAGGTGGACCAACAGAGACGGTAGTATTACCTTTTCTAAACTACCATTACTTGTATTATTTTTGCTTGGCCAAGCACTTGTACCATTGAAATAGATGGGTTTGTTTTAAAAGCCTAGAAACATATATATATTTGAGTCTCTGCCACCTCCTGTTGCAAGAAATGTGTTTATTTCTCATGTTAGAAATGCATATAGGCATCAGGCACGCATCGAGAGTTCCCTCCTGTTTTACTGTTTCGGGTTGCTAGGCTCCTTTATGCAGGGTAGGGGATTCCTTCGAGTTAGGAAGGAACCCGGGGAAGTCATGGACTTCGTGGTTGGGCGGAAAAGGCACCTGAATCACATTCTTGGCCCCAGCTCGCAAGCAGACCGATGGTGTCACGGCGGTTGGTGGTTCCGAGTTTTATTTGCTATTAATATACTTGTGTATTATTCAGGATTGGCTTGTGAAGCCCATTGTAAATGTATATGTATTTGACATTCTTTGTTGAAACTTTGAAATAGAAGTATGATTTGAAAGTATCTAATGTAACATTGATTTAAGGAATTAAAGTTTTATGACTTAGCATAGAAAAGATGTTTCTATTGGAATTGTTGATTTTTTTCCAAGTATGGTTGAATATATGTATAGGAGAAAAGTCATTGAAATACTTATGCTTTGTATAAACTTGATACATTACATTGATATTATTATTATACATGAAATGCAATTTAAATTCTCTTTTATTAAGCTCATTCGGAAGTGTTATGAACAATGTTGATTACTTGGAAATCTTTTATAATGATTTGAATAAATTGAAAATACTCTTAATTTCCCTTTTATACTGATTTGAACGGATTGAAAACACTCTTAATTTTCCGAGCGCTACACAAAATCACTATTTGTTTGATAATGTTTAAAAAAAAATGATTTTTCCTTGAGGTATAAATGACAAATTCCCATTTGGGAATTTTCCATTCGTTAGTAATCCACAATCTATTCAACATTTCATTAAGTTTTGCATCAGTTATAACCACACACTTGTATATATAGTCTATTTTTATTAGGGAATTTTGCTCCATCCTCATCTACTTCCCAATTAATTGCTGTAAATACTCCTATCCAGTCTTAGGCTATGGAAGTTTTACCCAGAAAAATGTTTAATATAAACGCCAACCTGAGCACCTCATAGTTAGAAGATCTCATTTCTATGTTGTGTTCCCATAAAGATTCCTTTGATTGGGATTACCAAGATATGAGAGGTATACACCCTGTTACTTGCACACATCATATATATATATATATAGAGGAAGGAAGTCAACCTATGAGACAACCACAAAGAAGATTGAACCTAGTCCTATGAGAAATTGTTAAAGATGAACTAAAGAAGTTACTTAACGTAGGATAGGTGAATCCTATCTCCGATAGCCAATGGGTGTCACCTCTTGTGGTAGTTACCAAAAAGAATGGGAAGTGACAAATATGTGTAGACTATAGGGCCCTTAATAAGGCTACCAAGAAAGACCATTTTCCACTCCCCTTTATTGATCAAGTCCTAGATACCCTTGTTGGAAATAATTTATTTTCCTTCCTTGACAGATTTAGTAGTTATAATTAAATCTGTATAGCCCCATAGGATCAATACAAGACCACCTTTACCTTCTCGTGGGGTACATTTGCTTATATTGTCTTACCTTTTGGGTTATGTAACACTCTTGCTACTTTTCAACTTGTTGTCTTAAGTATTTTTGTTGATTTTGATTCATGATTGTGTGGAAGTTTACATAGATGATTTTACTATTTATGATGACACATATGAGGAAGCAAAGGAAAATTTGGAAAAGGTTCTTAAACGATGTATTGATACTAATCTTTCCTTGAGCCATGAAAAGTGTCACATCTTAACGATTGAAGGTATTGTATTAGGACATTATATTTCTTCAAAGGGAATTGAGGTGGATCCAAAATAGGTAAAGATAATTAAAGACTTGTGCCTACTTCTCAAAAGGATGTTCGTAGTTTTTTGGGTCATGCTGGATATTATAGAATATTTATTTAAAATTTTAGTAAAATTGCCTCACCTCTTTTTCTTTTGCTAGGGAAAGATGTTTATTTTTCATGGACATAAGAGTGCCAACAAGCTTTTGAAGAAAGTAAGGGGAAGCTTATAACTACACTAGTTTTACGAGGACCCAATTGGGAATTTCTGTTCCACATCCATACTGATGCTTTAGACAATTCTATGGGAGTAGTGCTTGGGAAAAAGAATGATTATCTCTTTTACTCCATTTATTATATTAGTAAGAATTTTATTGGTGCAGAGGTAAATTACACTATAATTGAAAAAGAATTTTTGGTTGTAGTTTATGCAGTATATAAATTTTTCCATTATATAACTAGGTATAAGTCTTTATACACACAAATCATTCTACTATAAGATTCTTAATGAAAAATCCAGTTTTTACAGGAAGAGTGATTCAATGGTTTCTTTTATTGCAAGAATTTGATATCACTATTCTTGAAAAACCTAGACGTAAAAATGTAGTTGCTAACTTTCTATCTAGATTATAGTGTGATAATGAACTGATACCTATGGATGATGCTTCCTGGATGAACATATTTTTTCCATTTGTGTAAAGAGTCCATGGTTTTCTGATATCGCCAATTATCTTGTCACATGCAAATTTCCACCCCACTTTTCTCGAAGAGACCAACGAAAGCTTATTGGACTTAGTGGGAAATATAGTTGGATTAATGGTTTACTCTTTCTTACTAGAATTGATAACATTATGCGTCATTGTGTAGCAAAGAAGGATGCATTTGACATACTCTATGCATGCCATTCTGAGCCTTGTGGAGGACACTTAGCAACATAACAAACTGCTAACAAAGTTTTGACAACAGGGTATTATTGGCCAACAATCCATAAGGATTGTAAAAGATATGTTCAACACTGCAATAAATTTCAGCGTATGGGCCAAACCACACATTTTGATGAAATACACTTACAATCGTAGTTACTAGTTGAACCCTTTGAGAAATGGGGTTTGAATTTTGTAGGACCAATTAATCCTCCTTCTAGGAATAAAGAATATACTTTGGTCTGTACTGATTATGTTACTAAGTGGGTAGAAGTAGTAGCTTTGAAACATGCTAGAGATACAAAGCTAACTTCTTATACTATGATATTTTTACCAGGTATGGAATACCATGAGATTTTTATAGACCAAGGACCACAATTCACATTTTATTTGGTTACAACATTGGTTCGGGAATATGAAATCAAACACTGGAAATCTTCTCCATACCATCCGCAAGCCAATGGGCAAGTGGAAGTGACAAATTGGGAGTTGGAGAATATGCTTACCAAGAATATGGCACTACACAAGAAGGATTGGGAAGATCAACTTCTTGAGGCAGTTTAGGTCTACAATACAACTTGGACGACAACCATTGGCTTGACATCGTATGAATTTTTTATGGAAAAAAGTTATTTTTCCCATTGAATTTGAAGTGAAGACTCTGCACTACTCTTCAATTGGGGATGAGTCTCACTAATTCCTAGAAGGAAAGAATAACTAAATTCCAATCCTTGGATAAAATACATCAACAATCCCTTTTTCATGTAGAGGTGGTGCAATAATAGTGACTAGAATGGTATGATCACTTCATTCATCAGCGAACATTTTAGCTTGGTGACTGTGCGTTGCTATATGATTCTCGGTTCTAAGAAATCAAAGGAAAATTTCACACTTGATGGCTTGGTCCCTATGACATCCAGACTATTTATAATAATGGTACTATTAAGTTATGTAATGTGGAATCAGAGCTATGACTCTCATTATAAATGGGCACCATTTGAAGCTATGAAAGCAACCCCTTTCTAAGGAAACTTTTGTTTGTAATTTGATGGAAAAACTCACTCTTGTTCCTATCACCTCTTTAAGATAAGTGATTAAAAAAAGAGAAATTAAAGATCCAACAATGAAAATATTCGGGTGTTGTTGGCCAGTTAATACTTGAAAACTGGATTTCAACAGGTATTAATTATTAAATAAACTTAGAGGTGAAAAATGGTTTTTTAGCACCTCTAGGCGATGGTAGGGTGAAAACCGGGATACCAGCTATCTATCATTTTAATTTTTTTTTGCAATTTGTTCTTACTATCACCCGTGTGCCAGGAACTTCTACCCTCTAGGGATTTTTCTTGCCACTACCCATTCTGTGGTGCAACAGATATTGATTTGCATTGCTAGCATTCTATGATGCCTTTGTGTCATCCTACTACTACTTTTCTTTATTTTTCCCTGGCTTGGCTAGTTGTTTGGTCGCTTGGTCTTTAGTTCTCATGGCTCCTCTTTGCCTGCCTTTTTCTTTATTCCAATAACCTTCCTGTCACTTTTGCAACAATTATTTGGCTCCGTTAGAGTTTTCCTTTTTCCATGGTGGCTGCTGTACCTACTTGGTGTTGTCATTTCCAGTCCTGCTGTTGCTACACATGTTTTGGTGCTGCCAGGTAGATTGCATAAATGCCTTTAATCCCACGGTGTTTTTATTATCACATCCATGTGCTTCAACCGCCCTTCTGAGTCCATGTTGGCAATTTTATTACTTTTGGTGATAGGACTGATCTTTCTCACACCCTTTATGGATTTTATACCATGCCATGGATTCATCATACTCTTCATTTGAAATGGTATCTCCACACCATCCTCTCTATGTCCCATCCTACTTGTCAGCCATATCTTTCCACATTCTATGATCATTTCCATGTCATGTTTTTTCTGCCATTTCTATCTCTTCACGTCCCATCATCCTTGCTGACATCTTTTTCATCCATGCTGTTGGATCTCCAGTGATTGTGCATTTATGATGGTTCACTCATCATCCCTCCAACATTGGATTTCTTGCGCCAACCAATCTCCATCTATCCTTTGGTAATTTGTAATATGGTAGGTTTTATGTTCTTTTTCAACTTGTTCTTTGTATTTGTTTTTCAAAATGCATGGTTACTTTCCTTGTGGATGGGTCAACATCTTTGCTAGGGGGAGGATATATTTAGTATACTCCCTATGGTTATCTATGATATTATTACCTAGGAAGGGGAGTATTTTTTTCCCAATTTAGCTATCATTTTTGGTACACTAATTGTACTTTGCAGTTAATTCTCCATTTTCACTCATCATTTCCTCATCATATGTCATTCTACCATTAAAAATTCATTATTTCGCTACCATTTTACCATTTCACCTTTTACCGTTTCCACTTTCCCACTCTCCCTATCTTTGTGCTAGTAGTTTTAGTTTTTTGGTTTTCATACAGTGTTGACTTCCTGGCATAATCATGGCACAAGAACACTAACATTGTTATGAGCTCACTTCCATGACACGTCTAAGAACTACAAAGGAAGCTTACAAAATCATTAAGCAGGCACATTTGGATGTATATTTTAGATGATTGTGCGGACAAGAAAATTATGTAGCTAAGGAATTTGCACTTGGTTTCCTTTAGAATCAAGTCTCTCTCATGAGATTGAAGTTTTTTTTCACAGTCAATAAAATTACATATGTGACAGGGTTACCATAATCCAAAGAAAATTAATTTCTTGAAAGTTCCAAAAAAGTCATAGATTTATGACCCATGAGAAAACAATTCCTATAGAGGGGTGAGTCCATTAAAATGGTTCATGGATAGGAGACTAAGTTATGCTCACTTTCTCAACCATGGAGAGATGTGGCCAAATTTATCATACAATATGTCACTTATGAAGGAAGGTACATCTATGTTTACACACACCATTTTTTCCTCTTGTTACATTTGTAAAGAGGACTTCTTGTGAATATTCCATATTTCCTTATTTGTTCTTTGCAACAAATGAGTAAGGCCATTCAAGATGGGAAGAAGTATTCCTTGGCACATCACAGGTTAATTCAGTTATTAATTATTCAGGAATTGAAATTGCTATCTCCTCTCGGTGATTGGGAGAGTTTTTCAATATGGGGGAGGATTCAGACTAGGAAGCTCCAGAAGGAGGGAATTTTGAGGAAGAAGGGAGCCCTATTACTCCAAGCCCTACTCACACTAAGGAAGAGACCCCTAAAAAACCTCCTACCTCCAACTCAAGTTAGAAACATAAGCTTAGTAAAGAAACCCATGTTACCTTCAGCTCAAGACCTAAATGCAGGTCTAGCAAGAGACCCTCAACTAGACAAAGTTCAAACCCTCCAATTGTTGAAAAAGATTCTCCAAAACAAAAAAATAAAAAAGGGTCTATTGATAAATTGAAAGGGCTAGCTCAAGTAGCGAGTGATATTATGGAGTCAAACCAAAAAGACTCTGAATCTGACCTAGAAGTCCTAGTTGAAGTCTTTAAGAAAAAAGGGAAAGCTAGCCAGGAGCACAAATGGTCCGAGATAAGAAATAAGCAAGAGCACCATGGAAAGACTAGTTCTAATGTGGGGGCCTCTAAATATGAAAGCCCTAAGACTACTCCACCATTTGGTAATGATCTTAACGCTAATGCTACCCATATGACTAATACTATTGATCTTGATGAATCAGGGAAAGTTACTTCACCTCACAGGATAGGAGGTGTTGTACAAGACTAGGAAAGCCTTGACTCCCCAACACTGAATGAAAGAAAGGACACTAATATTGGAATGGGAGATATGCTAGAACCACAAATAGAGTCTAGAAATTTGGAAAATTTGGGGGGCTTTACAAATCTTGATGATCAACGGGTTGATTATATTCAAGAGGGTGAAAAAGGGGTAGGAGTTCCCGCAAGTCCTATTATCACTAGCACAAAAACTGAAAAATTGGATGAAATGATTGATGGTTTAGAAGAGGAACAAAATGATGTCAGAGAATTTCTTAGCCAAGATGATCAAGAGGCTGAAGAAGAGTTTGAAGAGAAATAAAACCTCTTAAAACAAATTAAAGACTTGTAAGGCTCAATTGAAAAGTTGAAATAGGAAAATCACGAATTGAAGAGTCAACTTCAATAGGACAACTTTGCCTATCAATTATAGGAAACAAAAATTCAAGGATTGAAAATAGAGTTAGATCAAGCACCAAATTTAAAGGAATAACATATGCCCATCAAGGATCATGAGGAGGCATTGAGACAACTTTGGTCCTAGGAAATTGCCAACACCATTTAGAGACTGACAAGACTATCTTGGTTTGTAGTTTTTCCTTGCATGAGGATATGCAAGACCTTCAGTTAGGGGGAAATGATGGGATAAAATGAGGCCTTACTATTTCATCCTTTATTTTCCTTTTTACCCCTGTTTATATTGTCTTGTTTATACTTCTTGTAACCATTTGTTGAAGGGAAATATATATATTTAATAAGTTGTAAAAATAATTAAAACTATCCATAATGTTAATTATTTGAAATATTAATCATTTCATGATTAAATGACATGTATAATTAAGGGCGTGGGTTCAGAGTACGTGGAAGGTGAAAGAATAATGAAGTTAGATTGGAATGGTTGCTGATGTCATTTTGCTTAGATTACTTTTGGGATTGTTATATTTCTATTTTTGTTAAAGACAAATTTTGTTTACTGGCCTTAGGCTGATAACCTATTTCTGATTAAAATCTTTGGTTTGTTGGTCGTAGGCCATAACAAACCCAAAATTATCTACTTAAATGGCATATTGTTTAGTAAATATATCTATTTATATTTAAGACTGAATATGTGTGGCAATTAATCTACAAACAAACTTTTGCTCTACTTTCATTTGAATATTTTGTGCGCATGGATGATTATTTTAGAATAGAACCAATCTTCTTATCTTATCACCAAGTGAACCAGGGAGCAAGGGTCCACTACTTGGATCACTCGACGATTCTGTTAGTTTAGTTAGTGTGGTAACACATGCTTTAATTTTTGTAATATTTCAATTTCAGGCATATGTGTGATTCCATTTCTGTCTTATTTTTGTAACATTTCCATCTTGTAATTTGGTTTAATTGATTTCCATTTTTGAATTAATGTTACATATGATAATAATGGTTTGTTGAGCATAAGCGTGGAAATGAGTTTATTCCGAGTAAAGTAAAGAAGTTGTTGTCACTGTTTCATATTCTACAGCTATCTCTACTAAACTTCTTGTTGATGCCAAATATTGACAAGGTAATACTCTTATGGGAAACTCAGTTAATGGGGGGACCAATTGCGCTAAATTGAGTGACCTTTAGGTTTTTAAAGAAGTCAAATTCTTATGTATTTGGGGTTTTGGAATGGGAAAATGAAGCAAATATAAAAAATAAATATCTAACTAAGGCGATGCACCAAGATTTAGATGTAGGCATGGTAAATCTATCTTTGGGATGCGATTTAAGGGCCCATTCAACAATCTGCTAAGTCTCAGAATAACATAAATCAAAGATGAAAACTTGAATAATTTATCCAATAACATAAAATAATTTCCATACACGTTTACTAAAAATAAGAGTCAATGACATGATCTAAATCAACAACTTATATTGAAATCATAAAAGTTCTGCAAACAAATTACTTAGTACAGTAATTGCATAGTATAATGTTTTGTCAAATAGCTTAAGAAAACAGAAAGGCCGAACAATGGCATAGTCTGTGAGTCTCATACAATAATCTAAAAATAGTACAAAAGGTCTGGTGTCTTTCACAATTTTTTTTCTCTTCTGAACTCATTTTCAGAAGGAAGAAGTAGTATATATAGAAAACAATCTCACCGCCTGGAAAGCCAGTAACAGAAAAGATTCCCTTATCATGAACAATGATTCCCAGAGCAATGATTTCCCCTGACCGTTGCAAAAAAAAAAGATTCAAGCCATGGAACATGGTCGCTTTCAAACCATATGCATCCCTTGCGATGATGGCGGTGGTCCCAACAGAACATCATGCCAACATGTGTCACCTACCCATAGAGGTAGTTAGGACATGTGGCAATATGGTGGGGCTCGTTGCTTGCTCCTTCCTTCCCTTCGATGGAATCCTCGTAGAGGAGACACATGTCGATAAGTCAGGGCCTGTGGTTCATTGCTCCCTCCTTGCAATGAAATCCTATGTGGGGAAGACACGTGGAGAAGTCTTCATTGTTAGCATTGACTATGGGTCTGCCAAAAAGTGAATGTGGATAGATGCTATGTGGCATGTGGATGGAGCTCAGTTAAAAAGCGAAGGGAAGTAGTCTTCAAGTGCCCGTAGTGTTGACACATGGAAGCATGGCGGGGGCTAGTAGAAGAGCAAAGGAATAAATTTATGTGAGGAGCGCCAGGTGGACACTTGGCGGTAGCGGGCAAAGCTCATCAAAAAAGGGGTCTGAGGATTTTCAAGTATATAAGGTGTGGGCCAAACCTAGCAAAATAAGAAGCACCTAAAGGGAGCTCGAGGAATTTTATATTCACAGTTTTTGGCAACTACCAGGGGTGTTTTTCCTGCAAAACGAGTAACCCAAAAATTTTTGGTTCGCAAACTAGAGCCATATCCATTGGGTGATGCAATCAGAGCTTGGAGAGAGCGTCTACAGAGGCAGCCAGTCAGCCTTAGATGGCATCGATATGTCGCGCATATTCTCTTGTGCTCTGTGCAGATCCGTCACTTCTTTGTATGGTAGTGTCGTGGATATACCAGCCCAAGACTCGAGTTGGAAGAGCAACCGTGCTTTCTAATGAGTGATTCCCTCAATATCCTCTGTAGTAGGGGCTGAATGAAGCTCTAAAAAGTGGATGTGTCCCGCTGCTTCTCTTCAATATTCACTGCAATTTGCTCCGCTGTGGCCACCGAGTCATCAGAAAGAAACAGGGAGGGTAAGCCCATCTGAGTTAGCTGGGAGAACTTCACCTGCATGTTGTTCACAGTTTGGACCAGTGTGGTAGCACACTCGCTAGCATGGAGGATGACTACATGGAAATTGATGAACTACTTTGTTGTTTTGGCAGTCGACTTGTAGTCCCCGATTCCTGCACTCGCTAAGTCCTCATCCGACACTATGTATAGCTTATCCAATATTTTTTTCACCTTAGGAACCTTCTTCGCGATGAATTGTGGGAACTGCTCAATAGTTCCATGAACTTCCCTACCTAAATTTTTTGCTTCCGCCATAAATTGGAGTGTCGGATGAAGAGTCAGGCAGAAGGCCTTGACCTTTTCCCAGTATGAGACATATAGTCGTTGGGCTACTTGAAGGAGGTTTGACTAGGCAGTAAGGGGTTGTGAAAGATTCTTCAAAAAGCTAATCTCTGCATCCATTGAACCAACATCCTGCATCAGTTCTGCAATCCTTTTGTCTGTGGTGGAAAGTTGTCCCTACAGTTTTCTCAATTTGGCAAGCCAATTTTTTTTGACCGACTTTTGTTTGCTGATTCCCTTTCAAGGGAAAGTTTCATCTCCTAAAATTCTTTCTCCAATTGAGCCTGTTAGCCCTCAAAGCCCATGCACTTTTGCTGCATCCTTTGCTCTAATTGAGCACTTTGATGTTGAAACTCCTCATTCCTTCATTGCATCTCCTCATTCACTCAAACCAACTGGTCCTGTAATTCTTGGTTTTTCTGCTGCAGATCGGCGACCAAATTAGAATCTTGGGCTTGGGACTTTACGAGCTCTTCCTAGAGTTTGGTTTGCTTTTCCTCCGCTTGCTATGATAAGCACAAAATTTTTGCATGCCTTGCCTTGTCCTTTTCCAGTAGGACTTTAATTCTCTCCTTGACAATCTTCAGCTCCTCCTCCCTCTTCTTCAACTGGTGACCACTGACTTCAGAAGTCGGTGGTCACCACTCACCGTGTCTCCTCCATGAGCTCAACTTTATCCTGAGGCCGGGCTATGCTCAGATCATGTCCCAAAACATAGAGGTTGTAATCATCGGGCTGCATCTCTCCCTATGGTTTGATGATAGTTGGATAGATGGTTGCAAAATGTAGCGATTGTTAAGCCTCATTGAAAATAATGTACTTTTGGCTCAGCCAGCCTTTTAGCATCCTTGGCCTTTTTCTTTTGGATCCTGATAGCCCATGCTTGTTTTTTTTTATTTCCCTCTAAAAAAAATTCTGCTAGCGACCTAATGAGATCACCTGCAAAAGGTGCATCAGGAGGAAGAGCGAAAGGGAACAAGAGGGTAGTGGTTCTGAGCGATTTTTTCCTTAGAAGAGACATTGTTTGCAAGGAGAATGGAGGAATATGCCAAAGCCCACTTTGTGAACCAGAAGGACGACTCATTAGGTGAGGTGGCGGTAGTAGAGTCATGGTGGATTCCATTTGCTGGGCAAACTGGGTTGGGGCCAACATAATAGTAGCAAGAAGGGGATCAATGGTGGCTGCAGAGGAAAAAGGTGAAGTGATAGTGGATGTGGGCTGGACTTTGGCGAAAGGTGGAAAGGTCCGCAGAGGAGTAAAGGAAAATGGTCCCGCCTGGGAGAACTGGGAGAAACCTCCCACAACCATTGCGACAGAAGTGGAAAAAGAAAGGCCGACACTTGAAGTGAGTGGTGATGCAGACACAATAGGAGGAACCAAGGATTGTGAAGCGAGAAAAGAGGGAGTGAGAGATACCTATGGTGCAGATGATTGTGATCCTTGGCTCGTCGCTGGCTTCGTGGTCATCGCATGCTCTTGGCTTGTTGCAGGCTCTTGTGAACCCTCTCCTTGAGTTGTATCTGTGTGCTGCCTTTTGTTGGGTGGGGAGTCATCCACCTCTATGGCCTTCGATCATTGCTGCTGGGTTGTTCTGGACCTTTTTTAGTCCAAGTGCATTTATGTGAGGCTCTCGACCATGATATATTCACCCACACATTTGAAGAATCCTTGCTAGGATGCTTTGTCACCTTTTCTTTCTACTGCATTGGGGCTGTCTATACTTCTTTTTCCTTCTCCTTTCCCTTCCCTGTATATGTTATAGCCTCATCTGGGTCGATATATTCATCACCGCTTGCATCGATATCTTTATGCTCATTGTTCCACAAAGTATCAAATCTGTCATCAGACTCTACATCCTAATAAGGGGTATCAGGGCGTTTGATCTCTTGGCAGCCCTTCCCTAGTTAAAATTCCTTACTAAATCATTGTGAAGGGCAGTCCGTATTTGGCACTTCTCATCATACTTCACCAAAGGAAAATAAAACTTGAGCCATGGCGGTCTCATATCCTCTGTAAGAATATGACCAGGTCCACCAATAGAGCATCTTGTTCCTCCAGGGGACTCTGCCGCTTTTCCCAATAAGGCCGAGGGCTATGGGTTACCTTGATGAATTCATTTCCTAAGCCATTGAAGGAGTTGTACTGCCATTTGTCACATATCAATACTAACCCCAGATGAGCCAACTTTGCTTCAAGCAACTTATGTGTTTTCTTTTTTGCCATTACCACCCAATTGAAGGTTAGTGGGCATTTGAAAAATCCTCTCTTGCCCTTTCCTCCACAAAAATTATTGTCAATAACTGCCATCTGTCGAAGAATCTCAAGGGCCAATACCTTGTCTGTGACACACTCTGGGAGCCGAAATGGCTCCTCACTAAAGCCACACATGTGGATGAATGTAAAATCCCTCCCGAGGAACTAGTCACATTTAGGAGTGAAACTTTGCATCCACCCCATTTGGTCAGCGGAAAGCTGATAGAGATTGCCATGCTTACTCAAGTCTCATAGAATCAGAGTTAAGAAAAATTCTAAAAATGCATAATAATCATGTGTTGCAGAAAGGAGGGAGTCCATATAGAAACTGACTTTCTGGCTCCCTTCTGAGTAAAAATAGATAATGACATCCTTTTATTGAAAAAGTTAGGGTTTTGGTATAAAAACATATGAGCAAGGAAAGAAGGAAACCTAAACTTACACTGCATGTGGTACTCCTTAATTTGGCTCATCATTTCATGGTAGATGACTTTTGCGAAGTCATACTAGAACAAGGATTGTTGCCTACGCAATTGAAAACCCAAACCTAGTTGAAATTTATGCACCCATTTGTCCTCATCCATGCCGCAAACAAATGCCATTATAGAGAGCGCATCTTGCATATCTTGTTTAAAAGTGTTGTGCACAACTGGAATTTGTGGCGGCTTGTTGCAATCTTCCTGGGGCCTCCACGTTTTCTGATTATAAAAGTCCATAGCTTTGTCTCTGCCTCTCCAACAGATGCACCCACTTTTTGGAGTGAATGAATCCATTATGTCCACTTTAGAGTGACTTATAGGGATGCATAGCATGCTCTAGATAGCTTCTACGCTGATGTTAAATCTCGGCTCCCGACCCTCAATGGTGTTGGTAGTTGGATTGAAATGTTCAATGCCCTCATGAATGAGCTCTAGGAAATAATGCACAAAGGGGACCATATACTGTGGAAGACCATTGAACCATAGCTTGTACACCATTTTACTTTTGTTATCATCCACTTTCATTCTTTCGCAAACTCCTTCCCTAAGAGTCTTAGGGTTCTTCATGAGGACGGGATCATGAATGTTATCCCATTCTTCCTTTATATGGCTCTGGTCCCTGTGAGTTTTTTGCTTTTCTGAAACCCGCGTATGAATCCACTCTGGCTTTTCTGGAATCCCAGGAAACACATAAGAGATGTCATAAAAAATATTGGCGACTGGTGCTACTATCATGGCGTCGAACAAGCTTTGGGTTGCCTCGACCTGTGCTTCCATATGAGAACTTTTAGCCATTTCAGGGTACTATAAATTTTTGGGACGTTCAAATTTTCTGCAATTCACTTCAGCTTTTTCTACGCTCAAAACTCTTTGCTCTGGATAGAGTACTTAGGAAGCTTTTACAATTTTAGCCTTTCACATGCAATACTTAGCAATTTCTTTCTTGGAGTTGTAGACAATAGTTTCCTTTTAGCATTTAATTCAACATGTATTGCCAACACCTTTGCTCATGTGAAATGAATTTCTTGCTAGTTTGAAAAGAAAAGAATTCATAATGACAATTGATAATCATGTCCTACGACATGTTTTCCTTGGAAATTGAGCTGGAGATTGAAGGCAGTTTAAGCTTTTGCATGCTTTGGCAATTAATATCTAAAAAAGAATAATTAAGCCAAAGATGCAATGAATACTTGAAAAGATATGAGTTCCTCCTTGGAGTTTGAGAAGCGCCTGCAGTATGACACATCAACACCTAACTGTATAGACGATCTCTTGGGAATGCCACCAATTTGCGCTACTTAATTACCTCTTATTAATTTTGCACACAACAATTCATACACGACAGACGCAACTGGGTGAGAAATTCGAGCTGGCCTCTGGTGGGATTTTTGAGTTGGTACTTGATTAGCATCATGCTTATGTCACACATATGCCTCATATATTTCTATAAATAGTACCTAAGACAGTAGTAAATCACACTTAGCAATTGGGAAGAATTGGTATTGGGCAGTTAAGTAGAATTAGCATTAGCAATTGAGTAGAGTTTGCATTAGGCAGTTGCATAGAGCTTAGCATCATGAATACTCCAATTCTAAGGATAGTTTGCAACAAGTCTCAAATGGCTTTTCTAGGTGAAATCTCTAATAGGTTCTTGAAAAGAATGACCAAAAACAAGCATTCACTAGCTATTAGCCATGAAGTGGGTGTTAGACCGAGATTGTGTGGAATATGAAGATAAGTACAAAGTCAATATTGACGTTTGTTCTCATTTTGTCGCGTTTCTGCTTGATATCTAGGCTCCCAAGCCAATGATCCTATTCCTTGTGCTTGAAATATTTTTGAAGCGCTACTTAGGCAGCCTTGGAGAGGTGGTGGCGAATGCTATGTATGGTCTGGGCCTTTCAACGATGAGTAACCTTCATAAGCATATTGAAGAAGATGCAATAGCACCATGGGTATTGTTCTTGAGTGGGTTCCACATCCTGTCACATGAAGAGAATTGTCAAAGGGTGACTTGTGCCTGCCACTAGTATACCGACTTTAGGAACCTGGTGTTCCCTCTGCCACTCGCCATTGCTCCTATTGATGCTGCTGCTGCTATTGATGGTCCTGCTGCTCCTGCTGATGCTATTGATGAAGCTGTCCTAGATGTTGTTGATGAAGCTGTCCTAGATGTTGCTATTGATAATGATGCTCCTACCTGAGATGCACTCCTCTTTCTCCATTTCAAAGAAAATCGCTCTTAATCCAGTTTTTGTATATATGTCTGAAAAAGGCCTTTATCATATATATATATATGAAGAAACTGCATACTACATAGATATACTTTAAAAGTATGGCCTCAGAGCCATTTTGAAAATGTATTTATCAAAGTATATATATAATGAATATACAACTTATATCAACTTCTTGTCTCTTTTGCTTCTTACAATTCTACATTGTGGGTTCTCTTTAATGTGTTTCCTTCATTTCTTTGAGTACCTTTTCAATTTTGCACATATTGTTTCATTTCAATTTTTCATACATGGGTTCATTTTCTTGCTTCATGGGTTGCTGATAAGTTTCTGGAAAGACCAGTGGACAAAAACATGAAAGAAAAAAATTACAATACTTACATATTTACACTAGCACAATAATAATGAAGCTTTAATTAACCAATTTGAGGTGGATTCCATTAATCAAAATCCCCAATGCTTCGTTCTTCATGTTTTCTAAATCAAACACGTTGTGTTGCTTGCATTGAATTATTTTAAAAGGGCCTTCCCACAGACTGTGAAATTTTTCGTGTTGGCCAGGCTTCGCAACCCTCTCATTGAACTTTAATACTAGGTCCCCACATTTTAGACCCTAGTCCGAGGCTTTCTTATCAAACCATCTTTTAACCACTTGTTGGTAGTTGATATGGCTATTAGGGCCCTTTCCCTTTTTTCCTATACTTCCAACAACTTGGCCAACCGAACCTCCATGGCTCCATTTTCTTCAACTTCTAGGGATTTGAGTAGTTGTAGCACAAAAATATCCATGGAGATGGGAAATAGCGCTTCTTTTTTGTACACTAACTTGTTCATCAAAATCTTGAGGACTTGCTTGGGAGTTATGCGGTCTGCCCAGAGTGTTGTTTGAAGGTTCTTATGCCATTCTCTCTGATGTTCTGACCCGATTCTTTTAATGAGTTAGACTAAATTTTTGTTAGTCAACTTGGTCAGTCTGTTCACTTGTGGGTAGTAATTTGATGACATTTAAAAGAATATGCCATACACGAGTGAGAATTGACATACCTTAGAGCCTAGGAAAGCCTTGGCATTGTCAGAGATGATGGTCTTTGGCAGGCCAAATCTTGTCACCAGTTCCTTAAGGAAGTCCACAATCTCCGCCTCCATTGCATTCTTTAGGGGAATGGCCTCGGTCCATCTGGTGAAGTAGTCTATGGCCGTGAGGATCCATTTGTGTCCAATGCTAGAGGTGGGATTGATCATCCTAATGAAATCAAGGCTCCATTGTGTGAATGGCTCATCAACCACTATTGGATTGAGAGGCATTGCGTAATATTTTCTTCTTCCTGTGAAGAATTGACATTCTTTGTAGCCTTTTACCAAGGAGTATGAGTTATTGAATAGCGTAGGACAAAAGTATCTGACACACATGATTTTGATGGTGGTGGTTTTCATAGAGAAGTGTCCACTTGTGGGACTGCTATGGAAAGTGTCAAAAATTCTCTTCGCTTGCTCTATGCTGACACACTACAATAGAATGCCATTGAAGTTCCTTTTGAAGAGGACCCCTTCAATAAGTGTGTATCCACTGTTCTGCAGTCTATAGAATCTTCTCTTTTGAGAAGGAAGGCCTAGCGGATACTTTCCAGTGTGTATGAATCTCACTCCGTCTGCTAGCCAACAACCTTTAGAGTTAGACTCAGTTGTTAGAATCAACTCTAGTTGCTCCTCTTTAGTTGCCATTTTGTTGTCATGCGCCAAATATTTGCATAGTCCCCTTCCTCAGACGGTCTTCGTAGGCCTGACCTCAATGTCATATTCAAGGATCTTAGTGATCCAATTGGCCCTCTTTTCGGTGATCTCTCCTTCCATGATATACTCGCACACACTGGAATGCACAACATAAACAACCACCTTGTTGCAAGATATAAGATGTCAAAACTTCTTGAGTCCCTTTACAATGGAGAACACTTTCCTTTTGATGAAGTTGTATTTTGTCTCATATTCCTTTAAGGTCTAGGAGTGAAATTCTATCGGAAGTTCTCCCTTTCCTTCATTGTCTTTTTGAGTCAAAATAGTAGCGATGCTTGACTTGCGACTGAATATAGACATTATGAAGTCCTTCGATAGGTCTAGATTTACTAGCACAAGAGCTGAAGAAATAGCATCCTTAACCTTCTCAAAGGATCCTCTAGCTTCCTTTGTCCATTTGAATAATTGATCAGTTTTTAGCATCAGGGTGATAGGTCTAATTAGTCCTACAAAATTAGACATGAATTTGCTTACAAAGTTAACCTTCCCCAAAAAATACTGGACTCCTTTCTTGTTGATTGGTAGGGGAAGATCCCTGATTGCATTCACCCGCTCAGGATCAATTGCAATTCCTTCTTTGGACACTACATGTCCCAATAATTTTCCTTGCAACACTCTGAAAACACATTTTTTTGGCTTCAAGGACACCCTGAACTCCTGGAATTTTTTGAAAATAATTTTAAGGTGATCAAAATGATCATCTTTATGCTTGGAGAATATAGTCAGATCATCCAAATAGATTAAGATAATCTTGTTGACCAATTTTCTGAAAGCAATATCCCTTGCTCACTGGAAAGTGGCTCCTGCATTTGAGAGGCCGAAAGGAATTCTTGCATATGCAAACATTCCCCACTTGGTAGTGAATGTTGTTTTGTGTTGGTCCTCTTCTTTGACCTGGATCTGGTTGTACCCGAAGAAGCCATCTAGCAGAGAAAACATTTTTGATCCTACCACTGTTTGCAAGATTGACTCCATAAAAGGAAACGGGTAGTGGTCCTTTAGGGATGCTCTATTTAGGTCCCAAAAGTCAACACATAGGTGGATATCTCCATTGTTCTTTTGGACTGGGACTAGGTTGGATACCCATGTGCTATGCTTGATCAAGAAGATGATCTGAGACTGAATTAGCTTTGTCAGCTCTTGTGCCATTAGTGCCTCAATCTTAGGATTCACTAGCCTTTGCTTTTTGTAGATTGGTTTTGCACCTTCCGTCATCTCTATCATATGCTAGATGATATCGGGATCGTATCCCTTGAGGTCATCATATGACTAGGCCACTACATATTTCTCACAAAAATGGATGAGCCTTTCTTTATCATGATGTGAAACATCCTTTCCGACCTTGAGCTTCCTTCTATCTCTGATTCGAAGATCTACGTAGTTGCTTTTTTCCACTACAAACTTCCTCTTGTCATTCCTCGTGTCGTCAAAATCCAATAGGTTTTCAAGAGTGACCAGTCCCTTAGAAATCTTGTTAGCCTCAACTGAATGATTTTTCCATCATAAGCCTCACCAATATTTGGTTGGAGTTGCTCAGCGAACTCTCCTGACCGCTGGATGAATGAGGCGATGTGTTCATCACTTTCAAACACTTTCCAGCTTTGATCATTATTTCAAATTGTTGGTCGGATGATCACTCACACAAAGTGTATGTTATGGATTAGGTTGGAAGCAAGATCAAATTGAGATCCGATTGCTACCAAGAAATCTGCATCTATATTTTTCTCTCTGGGCATTGTATGGATATTGAAGGCTTCAAAACCTTTGATCAGGTCCCAGACTCTATGTCTATAGACTCTATGTCTATATTTTTCTCTCTGGGCATTGTATGGATATTGAAGGCTTCAAAACCTTTGATCAGGTCCCAGACTCTATGTCTATAGGATCTCATGCTGACATTCTTGGCTATGGAGATACCTTAGACTTGATTGACCACTAGTTCAGAATCTCTGAACACCATTAATTGCTTGATGCCCATCCGCTCTGCAAGGCTTAGACCTTGCACTAGGCCTTCATATTCAACTTCATTGTTCGAACAAGCAAACTGGAAGCAGAAGGAACAAACCGTATTTTCATTGGATGGGGATGTCAAATATATCCCAACTCCTTTTCCAACTTTGCATCTAGCTCTATCAAAGTGCAACATCCATAACTTTGAGGCTTGACCACTCTCGGGTCCCTTAATGACATTTGGAGGCTCTTGATCTTCATCATAGATGACATAGGTACCTAGTTTGGTGGCATGATAGTTTCTGAAAGGATCAACATCTATCTATTCACTCAAGAGGACCTCTTCTTGATCGGTCTGATCTCCAGTCACTTTTTCATCCTCTAGTAGTTCAGTGCAATACATTTCTTCTTTGGTGATACATGTATGAGCAACCTCAAAGTTGATCATAGATTCATTGGCCACATGTTTTGAATGTAGAGCTTTGGATACTATTTTCACTTTAGCTCTATGCATGGTCCTGAGGATCAAGTGTGACCAGTCCAAAGAAAGATATCCGCCTATCTTTGAAGTGAATTCCCAGGATAAGTAGAGACCGAACATGGGGGGAATGTCTATGATCATGATATCTTGCAGAACTGTGATGTTAGGGCAGGAGAACAAAGTCAAGGGAAGGTCCTTGATGACACCTATAGTTTTGACCTTGTTCCCATCTAGCTGCAGAACCCCCTTTTTAAAGGTTCATAGCTAAGTCCTAAGGCTTCAACTATCTGCTTGGGCATGACTGTGGTGCTAGCGCCAGAGTCGATCATGGAATTGTGCAATAATTTCTTCCCTACAATAAGAATTAGGAAAAAAGGCTTTGGTTTAGGTTTATCTTTAACCTCGATAAAGGTTACCTCTATATTATTTGTGAGAACTTTGGCTGGAGGTGATGAATCAATGACCTTTCCTTTCAATGATTGCTCCATCGGCTCAGTGATTGCATCTTCTTATAGGGCCTTCTGCAACAATGTCTTCTATTTGGGAATAGCTAAGATATCCCAAAGGGACACATTAGCAGATTTTTTTTTTAATTGTTCCATCACATTGAATGGTGGTGGATTTGAAGACTTGTGTTCTTTAGCCCTAGTTATAACAATTTCCTTCTATGGTTGAAATTGTTGTGCAACTGTGGAGGTACTAGGGGCCTAGTCAGAGGCACTTTTGGGCTGCAGGATGACTAGTTCACTCGTGAATCTCCTCTTAGATTGAGTGTTGTAATTGGAATGCACTTGCGGGGTTTTCGATGTGGATGCATCGTTTGCGAACACCACCTCTTCTTCCTCCATCCATGAGAAGAGTGCATGATCATGAGCTATATTCATTTCTTGCTCTAGGGACATCCTTTGTATTTGCATGGTGAGTACCACATTTTCCATTTACAGAGATTCATATACATAACCACCATGGTCTGACGCCACGCCTTGGCTGCATTTTTCTATCATCTTTTGTTGTAGGTTGCCACATAGGCAATTTTGGGGCATATGTGCGTCACCACAGGGGAAGCACTAGGGGTTGATGTCATCGACTAAATTGTTTTTCCTTACTATCAGCTCTCTACTCGAGCTTGGGTGTGCACCTTGTAGCAGAGTAGGTACAAGCACTATTTGATTAGTTGTTTGAGCCTGTGGATTTGTGCGTGAGCCTCCTTGGAACTGATTTTGTTGGTAGGAAGCTCTTCTACCTTGATAATTTTTGTAGGTTAGCTTCAGAGGCACAAAATGGTTTTTCTTGATGGTAGTTATTTCGTTGGCCATATCCCACAACATCTCCTTAATGTCGCTCATCTCATCCTTTGAAGAGACAGATGTGGAAGTGATGTTTTGTGGTACGCCCTAATATGTGTACATAGATTGGGGAGGAGCGGATGTACTGGTAGATGACATCTCCTAGGAAAGAATTGATATTTTGGGAAATATAGGCATAATGGGCTGAGGCGGTAACTTCCCAGCGTCTATTAGATTGTTCTCCTCCTTGAAAGCGACATTGTATGCATTCGATAGAGTGGTTTTTCCAAGAGACTAGATCATCATCAAAATGTCGATGCTGATGGATTTCAAGTAGAACATGAACACCAATTCAGATGACAAGCTGATAGTAGCTTGGATTCTCTGCCAAGTTATATACAACTGGGTGTTGAAGTAAGTCATGGCTTCATATGGGGCCTGCTTTATGATCGCCAACTGATGATATAGCGAAGACCTATCTCCATCATTAGAGAATATTTCATAGAAAGGATCTTTGAGTTGATCCTAGGTTCTGATAATGTTATATTGTAGAGTGCGGTACCAATCCAGTGCCTTACCCCTAAAAGAGGCTGCGATCAACCTTAGTGCTATATTTTGTTCTGTGACTCCATGCACCAAACACACATCTACCACATCTTGTAGATGTTCGGATGGTGTCTTTGTGCCATCCTCGGTGAATTTTGGTATAGATTTTAAAGCGGAGGTCGAGATAGGGGCCCAAATAGTGGGTGCTACTGGTGCTACAAGGGGACTTTCAGCATCCTACGCCACATAATTTTTGTTTGCAATTGGCAACATGGCTGGTGGAGGGAGCATAATGTTCACTATATGGGTTCTAGTTTGTATTCTTCCTAGTGGTGACACTAACAAACCAGAGTTATTTGCTAGTTGGGATCTAGTAGCAGGTCGATGGCTCATACACCCATTTTAGATTTAGGTACATTTAAGCAGTCCCATTAGGTGTGCCAAAAAAAGAAATTGTTGATGCCAAAAATTGACAAGGTAACAGCCTTATGGGAAACTCAGTTAATGGGGGGACCAATTGCGCTAAATTGAGTGACCTCCAGGTTTTTAAAGAAGCTGGATTCTTCTGTATTTGGGGTTTTGGAATGGGAAAAGGAAAATAAAAATAAAAATAAAGATCTAACTGAGGCGATGTGCCAAGATTTAGATGTAGGCATGGTAAATATATCTTTGGGATGAGATTTAAGGGACCGTTCAACAATCTGCTAAGTCCCAGAATAATAGAAATCAAAGATGAAAACCTGAATAATTTATCCAATAACATAAAATAATTTCCATAAATGTTTACTAAAAAGAAGAGTCAATGACATGATCTAAATCAACAACTTATATTGAAATCATAGAAGTTCTGCAAAAAAATTACTCAGTAGAGTAATGACATAGTATAATGTTTTGTCAAATAGCTTAAGAAAATAGAAAGGCCGAACAATGACATAGTCTATGAGTCTCATACAATAATCTAAAAATAGTACAAAAGGCCTGGTGTCTTTTAGTCTCTTTTGAACTCATTTTCGGAAGGAAGAAGCAATATATATAGAAAATAATCTCACCGCCTGGTGAGCAAGTAATAGAAAATATTACTTTATCATGAACAATGATGCCCAGAGCAATGATTTCCCCTAGTTGTTGCAACAAAAAAATATTCGAGCCATGGAACATGGTCGCTTTCGAACCAAATGCATCCCCTGTGATGATGGCGGTGGTCCCAACAGAACATCGCGCTGACATGTGTCGCCTACCCATGGAGGAAGTTAGGACACATAGCAATATGGTAGGGGTCATTGCTCGCTCCTTCCTTCCCTTCGATGGAATCTCTATAGAGGATACACGTGGCAATAAGTCAAGGCTTGTGGTTCATTCCTCACTCCTTGCGATGAAAACCTACACGGGAAAGCCATGTGGAGAAGTCTTCATTGTTAGCGTTGACTGTGAGGTCCGCCAAAAAGTGAACGCGTATAGATGCTATGTGGCATGCAGATGAAGCCCAATTGAAAAGTGAAGGGAAGAAGTCTTCAAGTTCTCATAGTGTTGACATTTGGAAGCATGGCGGAGGCCAATAGAAGAGTGAAGGAAGAAATTACTACGAGTGCTAGGTAGACACATGGCAGTAGCGGGAAAAGCTCATAAAAAAAGGGGCTCAAGGATATTCAAGTATATAAGATGTGGGTCGTACCTAGTAAAATAAGAACCACTCGAAGGGAGCTCAAGGAAATTTACATTCACACTTCCTATCACACTTCCTGGCACAATTTCTATAACTTCCTATCACAAAGAAGAAATATAGTTATTGAACCAGATTTCTAGTTAGATAATCATTATGAGAGTTAGCTGCATTCACCCCCACTTATTTCACTAGTCCCACCCCTTAGGAAAATAGCCACAACACATTTCATGAGCCTACGATTCCTGGATTGACACTTAGGAACAAACTGCAAAAACCAGCACAAATTTCTCGAGGATTGAATTCAATCTAGCAAAATTGATAGAATTAGAAGAATAGTTTATTTGCAACATTAGTCCATAGTTTTGTTCATAGTCCATCACTAGATTTCTCATTAAATTCACCTATAAACTCTATGCCCCATTACTATAAAGGAGCCTCTAAATTTTGTGTTCTAAGGGGTAAAGCACCATAAAATTTTAACTTACTAGAATTTTTTTAGCAAGAATCACATTTCTTTACCATCCTATGTGTGTCAGAAAAGAGGGAAGGCCACCAATATCCAAACCTTAGGATCTTATGGGCAGTTGTCTTGGCTATGTAGTGACCTCTAAAAAATCCACTGTGCATTTCCTCAAGGATTTTCCCCACTTGTTCCTTATTTACACATCTTAACATCACACGATCCCTATCTCTCCAATACAAACAATCATCAATCATAACAATTTGATGACTTGTAATTTCAAGTTCCTTTTTCGATTACTAGTCATATGATCAAGACAAGACATATTATTTAGGTAATATAAAACATCTTTATACCAGGGGAAACTTTGAACAACTCACTCCCCCACAAGAAATCCCCACCTATCTAATTTATTTGGCTCACTTCAAGGTTTTATTCAACCATCAGCTTGGCTAAACCCTATCCTCTAACAAGTGTAATGATATGAATATCAATATTAAACTATTGGATCTTGTTGATCCATCTACACCTTCTTCTTGTGACTTCCTGGTGAGTAAATATGTCTTTGACTGCGACACTAGGTACATACGCCACTATCCTAGCACCCACCAAGTAGGGTATGAATTTATTCACTTCCTTTACTAAAGCATAAGCATGCTTCTCCATGATATCATACTTTAATTCTGCCGCTTGAAGTGTTTTTCTAAAGAAAGCAATGGGTTGTTCATAACCCTCATCATTTTTTTGTAATAGAACAACAACAATAGTATGAAATGATGCAAAAAACCAACTGGAAAGGTTTAGCAAAATCGGGTGACTTGAGCATTGGTGGTTCTTTAATGGACTTCTTGGTATCATTGAATGCTTAAGTAGGTTCATCTCCCCATGCAACTGCTTCTTATTTTCTCTACAAGTCTTGGAGATGGACTTTGTAGTATCGACAAAGTTTGTAACAAACCTTCTGACAAAATTGATCTGGTCAAAAAATGATTGAATTCCCTTGATTGTCTTAGGAATTGGAATTCTATTGATTGTTACAACCCTTTTTGGGTCAATTTTTATTCCTTCCTTTGAGAGTATATGCCCCAACAATTTTCTTTTTGTAACCCCAAATGTACACTTCTTAGGGTTCAATGAAATTCCATATTCCAAAGCTCTTGCAAATATTTTTTCTAAATGCATGCAATGTTCTTCTTTCTTGGAATATGCTATGAGGTCATCTTGATATATAGCCATGAATATATCTATAAAATCTGAAAAAGCAACATCCATGCCTCTTTGGAATGTAGCTCCAACATTAGTTAAACCAAATAAAATTATGATATAAGTTCATATTTTCCCCATGGTGTAGTGAAGGGAGTCTTATATTGCTTCGACTCTTTCACTTTCACTTGGTTATAACCATAAAATCCATCCATCATGGAAAAAGTATCACAACCAATAACTTTATGCAACATTTCCTCCATATTTGGCAATGGGTAATTATCTTTGAATGAGGATATGTTCAGATTTCTAAAGTCTTCACATAACCTAATATCCCCATTCTTTTTTCTAACTAGAACCAAATTTGAAACCTAGGTGGAATATATGATAGGCTTTATAAATCCACCATCTTCGAGTTTCATAAGCTCTTGCTGCATTTTGGGTGCTAATGTAGGATTTAATAGCCTCTGTTTTTTCCTAAAAGGTTTAGTATCTAGCTTCAAAGGGATTTCATGCTTGAATAGGTCCTCTTTATAAGCCTTTAGGTCATCATATTTCCATGCAAACACATTTTTTTATGTTTTCTAAGCAAATAAATCAACATTGTCCTAATTTTGGGGTTTAGCTTCTTTCCAATATATACTTTCTTGGGTGCACAATCAATTCCCAAATTAATTTCCTCTAAGCCTAATTCATGTGTAGAATTCTACTTCACATTACACTTTTAGAGTTGTCAAAAACTCTTTCTAGGGATACCAATACTTTAGGGATTTTATTGGTCTTGAGTTGGATTACCTCATTTCCAAAAATGGTATCCTTTCGATCATTTTTTTTTCACAAAATTCTAGAAATCAATTTCTTGGCTATGATACTCATCTATACAATGTAGAAATTTCAATAAATTAGTATCATTGTTAAATGCATGCCAATTATGAATATTATGAAGAATCGAGGGCCTTACTGGAACCTCAACCTTTGATACACCAACAAAATTTATATCATTAGGTCTCAGAGAAATATTTGTAGGAAAGATCTACCATGACATTTTTTGACCTCTCTATCCATTCAATAGAAAAGGCATCAAACATTTCAGCTGTGTCCCAAACAACGTTTCTATATTGCTTCAATGTTTTGTTTTTTGACACATACTTGGCTCTAATTTGAGACACTACCAACTCAAAAGCACCCAAAACTCCAAGATCTTTGATTTTATGTTTACTTGTCATATTCAGTCCTAAAATCAAAGCTTCATACTCAACTACATTATCTGTGCATTCAAACTTTAATGAGAACGAATATTTGTAGGACTTACCTTTTGGTTATATGAGAATCACTCCTGCACTTGATCCTTATTTTGAATAGGCCCCATCAAATACATAGCTCATAGGCCATCCTCTTGAGAAAATTTCTTGATCCATTTTTCAATTTCTTGCACACTCTCATCCTTTGTTGGCTCTGCATCTACAACCTTGAAGTTGTCCATGTTTATATCAATGAAGTGCACACTCTCAACTAGATAAGAATCTTTAATTAGGTTGCGAGCTCTTTTCTCCTTTATTAATTTGATTTCCTTGAAATTTATAGGTATAGTAGCATATGAAAGATCCAACTTCATGCCTCCAATTTTTGCTACCCATCCTCTTGACAAAACAATTTCATATTTTGCTGGGATGTCAACAACAGTTACACTCATGGAATAATCCTTTTCAGGGAAAGCTACCAACCTAAAAGGAACCTCTTTTACTACTCCAATTACAAGGACTTCCCTTGAGTCCATAGAATTTTTTTTTCCATAATTCTAACTTGCTTATATCCCTAGCTCTTTCATGATTTCTAAAGGCATGATGTTAGTGAAAGCTCTTGAATCTATTATGCAATTTTTGACTAGTTTATCACTTACTTGCAAGTTCACATAAAAGGGATCTACTTGACTAGGGAAAGCAGTTAGGGTGCTACCTAAAAACACTTTAGGCATCTCAATGTGCATTCCTTCAAGTTCAAATTCATTCACCTTCTGTTTATCTTTCTCAGAAGAAGTAATTACTTTACCTCTAATAGATGTACTAGTGGTAAGGGTGAGTACTTTTTCCTTGTGCTCTTCTATCCTCATCATTTCCAATAAAGGAATTGATACCTTGATCCGTGACAAGATTTGAGTCATGTCAACTCATGTGTACTTTGGAATGTCACAACCTGAGATGACTTGATCATTCACCTTTCATTGCTTATTTACATGTTTTTCCTCTTGAACAATCCTAGCTTCCTTTTTTCCTTGATCACCTTTCATTTTCTGATCTTTTTCCTTGATGAGAGGAGACACAACGTGGTTCTAAGACTTCTTAACATCCTTTTTGTAATGTCCTTGTTCTTTATAAGGGTCTATAATTTTGTATCACTATTCCCTTCCTTTATAAAAAGATTGCCAAGGTTCCCTTGATCATTGTTAACTATTCTATTTCTTATATTGTAGGTACTCCTAGCCTATGCAACAACAACAACAGTAACAATTAATGATTGGATCTCTTCATCTAAAGGTCTTCTCATTCTAACCTCAATTTTTCATTCCATATTGTTCATCATATCATGAAATTCATTATCACCATCAAAGAAATATTTTTGATGATGTGAATGAATTTGATGTCTTCTATCCTAAACATCAACCTCTAAACATCCTTCCTATAAAGAATAGAAACAAGCAGCTAGGCCCATCCAAAACAACATATTTATTCCTTGGCCCTCCATATGTGAATCATCATAGTCATTGTATGACTCATGACTATCCCCTAGGGATTGGGAAACCATACATTTTTGGGAAGGATATGGTAATTGGAAAGGATCACACCAAGGGGTATCCCCCACAAAATTTGCATTACTTCATTTTAGAGGATCATGGGTCTCTTTTTTTTTTTAGGAAAAAGTGGCAAGCCACTATAATTTTATATATATTAAATAGTAGATAGTACAAAATCTTGGTTTAGGCGAGCATATCGGTAGGAAAGAACTAGGAAGAAAACCTCTGATTATAGCTCGATGAAGTACAAAAGTTCTTGCAAAAAGCCCCCCGACTGACTCAACTGATAAATATCCCAATTAAAGACCCCTTTACATTTTCAATAGGCAGAACCCCTTTATATTTTCAATATACATACCCCTTTACATTTTGAAATAAAACCCTTAAACCTTGCCAGACATTTGATACATATTCAAAACATCATTAGATGTAAATTATACCCATAACAACTATCTTAACCCTGCTTGCATATTAAACCCAAAAGATCCTGATTACAACTTTAACCATATAAACTAATTAAAATGAAGCTAATTTTCCTCCAACTCTACAAGGTTTTTTTACTGAATTTTCATCAGCCACTTGTTTGTGCTTATCCTCATTCTCCTGTGAAGGGAATGCTACATTAATATCAGGAACATATCGATAGCAATACCTTGCCCTGGTAGCTTGTGGGATGGATGATAATTGCAAATCATGTACACAGGTATGTTTCCTCAAAAAGGAAATAACATGATAATTTCTCTTTACCTCATCAATCTCCTCCATATTGAAAGAAAAATAATACTTATTGAGAGCTTGGTAAAGGAACAAGGAAGTATCATGCATTGTTGATTACAACATACCTTGAAATATTTCAACATACCATTTTTTGTGGTAGATAAGGTGCCTTGGAAATAATCCTCCCACGAACCCATACCCTTTCATGAAATCATATTGTTGAACGTTGTGGAGTAGTGCCATCATTCTCCAAATAAACCTGAACAACAAAATTTCTAGCTATCAATCTTAAAATATTAAAGTTTTGAACCAGGTCCAGAGTATTTGACAAGAAGATGGATAATAAATTTGCTGGAAATATAAGCCTTTGTAATTCTGTATGCAGGATGTCCTCACTGAGTAAAATTTTAATGCAATTCAAGGCTGACTTATAGTTTACTTTGAATACTTTTTGTAACTCCTCCTTGTCGATGCATGATGAGAAGGGTTCTTCCCATGGCTTCACATTAATCAGAACCTTGTAGTTTCTGACTTGGAATTCCTTAAGCTCCATATCAACCTACAATTTAACAGAAGCAATTATTTGTTTTGCACATACACTTGATTCTTGATATGGGTAAATTTATTAAGGCCAAGCTCTATTTAAAGGCAAGCTTTTTCTTCTTTTTTCGAAGCAATTTCTTGAAAATGACAACCTTTAGAATCAACATGTTTAGAGTGCCTTGAAAATTTAATTGGCAGCTATCCTTTATGTTTACGCATGGTTTACAAACTGGCTTTGTACTAATTTCTGCATCCACACAAGTTAGCAATTTAAATCTGCAATCATTAAAAGGATACACCTATAAAAGGATCATGACTTAGTAAACCAAATTTGGCTAAAATCGGATAACTGTGATGCCAAAATTGTTACAAATTTAGCATTGTCCTTTAAAAGAGATCTCCGTACAAAAACCAAGCATGTTGTCCTTTCAAATCTTGTTAAATTTTCCTTATTTAGTGTGCCATTTCAAAGTTCTCCACTTCATATGTGTGTGAAGAGTACTTCTTTTCCATGTAATGTTTGCATATAACACATGCGTTTGAGTTTGCTAATTGAGAACTATAACAACCTTGTGCTCATAATGATAGCATCTTATCTTCACATTGGTTTTAATTAAAAATCATTCCTTGACAAAGTGGATAACCTAGAAATGCTTAAGATATTTGTCAACTTGAAATAACCTTGTATTTATTTATGCGTCCTTGGCATCTTGATTTATGAGGTCAATCAAATGAGGGAAGGTGTTTATCTGACTTAAATCATTAATAGCCCTAATCTCTGTGTTCTCACTTCCTAGTCCTGCAAGAAAGTCTGCTACCCTATTCCCTTCTCTGTAGGTATGAGAAATTATTGAAGCTTCAAACTTATCTAATAATGCCCATGCTTTGTGCAAAATATAGCTTAAATTCTAGTTATGGATCTTTCTTTCTCTACATGCATTGATAATTATCAACGAGTCCCCTTCTATATGGAGATTTGAAAATCCCATTTGAATTGCTAGTTCCAAACCTAATAACAATGCTTGAGCTTCTACACTATTGTTTGTACCTTGTTCTAATTGTAGAGAAGAGGCTGCCAAGACTATCCGTGATGAATTTCTAATGTAGATTCCTGCTCTTGAATTTCTTGAATTTCCTTTCGATGCCCCATTGATGTTTAATTTTACATAGTCCTTTACAGGCGGGGACCATTTAACTAATGCTTTGTCAACCTTCCAAGTGCTATGTTTGAGTAGACTACCATCAAATGGTAATTTGATATTTTTCCAATTCTTCAAAATGGAACTTTCTGAATTTGTGAATAATGAATTAATTAATTTCTCCTTCTGGACGCATGAGTTAACCCCTTATGATATTTCCTTTTCTATTTTCAGTAATATCAACTCAACTAGAGATTTTGTTTTTCTAAAAATTCTCATGTTTCTTTCCCACCAGAGTTTCCATACCACTAGCACTGGGACTATATACCATATGCATGCAAAAAATGAGGATTGGTATAATAATGGACAACTTTGGAAGATATCCCAAATCAAATTTGGTAGAGGATTAAAGATATCTAATTTATTTTTAACAAAATTACAACATTGATTGGCCAAGTTACATTGTAAAAATAAATGATCTACTGTTTCAAACTCAATTTCACATAGGTACTTGAATAGGTTTGCGATCTTCAATTTGAATAGGCAATCACTTGTCAAAATTATTTTCTATATGACAAGCCATACAAAAATTCATGCTTTTGGAAGGACTTTATTATTCCAACAAAAATAAAATGCATGTTGAGGTTGTGAAGAATATTTAGATTGGTCTAGGAATGTATATCCTTCCTTCACAGTATATGATCCTACTTTTGATGCTGCCCATATTATTTTATCTGGATTTGCTGATAAATATACTATTCTTTCCTTCATAAACTTACATAAAAGATCAAACTGTTGTGTACTTAAAATATTACTTGAGGGATGTTTCCACACTACTTTCC